>CM019071.1:146193485-146353174 GCA_009667805.1 Leptobrachium leishanense
CCGACTCACATCATTGTCTTGTGTGGGATGTATTCAAAGGACATCACTAGAGGGTAGATTAAAAAGCTTTTAAGCTCCCGGGTTTTATCTCGTTCAGGCCTGCCAGCACTTATCTCAGTTAGCCTTCAGAACAATAGCCCTCCTCCCCTGACACTTTATCTAAACAGCTGCACTGCGTATATTGTAGAACATGTGTACCTATGTTCGCAGGTTATGCAGCGCCTGCACAGAACGATGCAGTGAGGCTGCGCCATCAATGACATAGCACGCAATCTTCAACTGCCAGAACGCTCACTTCTGGCCCGTTCCAGGAGACACCTGACCGACCCTGCACAGCAATGTTCCTCAGTGAGAAATGAGAAGGAGGGTTATTGCAGCATTGCATTGTTCACTTTATAATTGAAAATCAGACAATGCTGCTGCATTAGAACAAAATAAAGGAAGTGTTATTTTATTTCTTCTATTTTGAGGGAACATTACACCTGGTCATGCTTGGCATCATTGGAACGGTCAGACTCTGGCCTTTCCCAATGACTCTCCTCACTTGACCTTGTGTATTGTATGGAACTGGAAATTCAATGGACCCTTGTATCTCCTTATGGGATTGAAGCTCAGGGGCGCCCATGCCCCCTTATCCCTGGATGCGCAGGTGCCAGAGTTTCCCTTTAAATTCATACGGGAACTCACGCACATACACAAAAATCAAACAAACATGCGATTTCCTGTAACTTGAAAAAAACAGCAATGACTTTTGGTTACTGTTACCTTCGAACTCAAATAACGGGAACGGATTCTTCAGCTGTTACACATTATATGTAAACAGGATCAGGTCATTCTCACCAAAAGAGCCTCAAATATGAGACTGTGCTCTCCCCGTACCCTGTGGGGTCTTCTTGGGGTATTGGCCACGTGTTGTCTGGCAGAGGATACTTGTCCCGGTGAGTACCAGTTCTCCAGGAGCATTACAACCTTGCTTTTACTTGTTTCTCAATGATTCATGTGCAGGACAGCAGAACAGTCATGCTTAATATCTCCTGCGCTTCCACTCTGTAATCCCACCCAGTCCCAGACCTAAACTCATAGCTCTCCCTTCCAGCTGCTTCCACTTTTTGTTCTAATCACCCTTTTCTAGCCCTAGCTTCTGGTCCTTCCCCATGCAATCCCTGCTATATTCTTTCTGCCCCCCAGCTCCACACTCCCCCTGCCCCTTTTTGTTTCACTTACTGCTGTCCCTTAGATTATAAACTCACTGGACGTCTGGTTCGAGCACTTATATAAAGTGTTGTATCAGCAGGACAATTATCTTATATATATATATATATATCTCTATTCTGTTTGTACCTCCGCATTACAAAGCGTTGCAGGATCTGTTGACGCTATATAAATACTGTAACTGTAAAGAGATATTGTGTAGAAAACCAGAGTTTCCCTTTTTTGTCCTTAAATAATTGGTTAGATCCTGCTGACAGCTGCTGGCCAAAATTTTTTAAATTTATCATGATTTTCCTCCTCGCCACGCGCTGCTCCTTCTATTCGGCTCAGGAAGTCCCGAACCCGGAAACCCGTAAAGCTTTTCTGCACCATTTGTGCGCTTATACAACTTGTGTAATGCAGGAACCACAAATCGCGCAGCGCTTTTGGGACTCGCACACTTTAAATACACAAGTTCCGTAGCGCCTGCACAGAGCGATGGATCGAAGCTGCACGCGCATGCACAGATCTGATCCATCGCTGCCTCTCTGGTCTCACAGGGTGACGTCGGACGCTCTTTGTGTGTGACCGATCTGGTGAACAGCAGCCAGGAAATTCAAAGTCCCATCTGGCTGCTGGTGACACTGTGTGAGGTGGAAGAAACTCCTCCGATTCACCCCATCGAGGGAGCGTGGGGGGGCACTCCTCACATCCTGACCACTTTGACTGACCTACTGACCAGCAGCCGGGAAATTCAAGATACACAGGGATTTCTGTAGCCTCATGTTGTGAAAGCACCGATGTCTCACCTGGTTGTCTGCAACATTTTAATTATAGACGTAAAGTTGATCGGGATTGGTGACTCAGAAAAGATGGCGATTATACGAGGGTGTCCTGGGGCTCCTGGTCTGTCTGGAATAAAAGGAGAAAAAGGAGATGCTGGAGTGAAAGGTATAGTAATTATGAGAAACATTAAATAGGTTAATGTGAAACGTGCAGCAATGAAAAATTTGGCTCAGGTTCGGTTTGTATCAGAATCCAAAAATATCAGATTTGGAAATAATCTGAATCATCTGATTCAGAATATCGGATCAATTTGGACATATTAGTCCGTTTCTGATATATGGAGCCTTTATGTATAATATGTAATAAAATTGGTTAGGGGGGCTAGGGCCAGGGTTAGTGCTAGGGTTAAGGTTACAGTTTCTGCATGTCATATGATTAGGGTCAGGTTAGAACTAGGTTTAGCCTCAGGTTAAGGCTAGGTTTAGTGAGAGGGTTAGGGTTACAGTTTCTGCGTGTCATAAGATTGGGGTCAGGGTTAGGTTAGAGCTAGGTTTAGCCTGGGGTTAAGGTTAGATTTGTGGTAGGGTTAGGGTTACAGTTTCTGGGTGTCATATGCTTACACTAGTGCTAGGTGTAGGGTTATGTTAGGGCTTGGGTGTAAGGTTATGTTAGAACTAGGTTTAGGGTTAGGGCTAGGTGTAAGGTTATGTTAGGACCAGGCGTAAGGTTGGGGCTAGGTGTAAGGTTATGTTAGTACTAGGTGTAAGGTTAGGGCTACTTTTTTTTTTTTACTATCCTGATTAAATCTGAAGTTTTATCATTTTATTCAGACCTGGCCGATTATAAATCGGAAAAATTCAGATTAATTTGAATATTTTTATTAAGAAAACGAGTCGGTTCAGACATCGGCAATTCGTATTGATCCAAATTGACGATATTTATGGACTATTTCCGAATAGGTCTGACCTGATTTGCACAGGTCTAGTTAATATGATATCACTGGCTGATTCGCTAATGCGCCTCCACAGAGAGGAGGAGAAGATTTACTAAACCTCACCCTCATGTTGTCTCAATAGGAATGAAAACAGAATGGCTTAGAAATTAATTCCTGTAGAACTGTGCCTCTAGGTTTCATAACAAATAGATTTTGGACTTATTAGGAGGAATCTGAAACTCTGAATAACCAACACTATGAAAAAAAATCACTAACGAATGGAAACGTAACAAATCGGATCAATACGAAACTTCTGATAAATCTATAAAATTTCAGAAATGTCTGAAATTTGAGGTGCACATATTTTCAAAAGTGCAAACATTTTACTTTACTGCTGTGGCTTATCTAATCTACAGTATTTGCCAGTTAATGAGGTAGAGTGATTTTTTGCATTTTGCTGTGATCTGGGAAATTTTGTGATTCCAGGTTAATGTTTCCTCCTATCTCTGAAGCAAAAAAATAAAAATAAAGAGACAAAGTGAATAAACTGAAGTTCTAATAGTTTAAGAATAATTTATAAATTGTGTGAACTTGTTAGGCGTTTATTTTGAGGGTCACTTATCGCAAGAGATTGATTAAACCACATCTTGTTCATTTTTACAATTAAAGGAGAACCTGGGATTCCTGGGAAGCTCGGCCCACCTGGCAGTAAAGGTAATCCAGCGGCGCGCAGGGAAGTGCAATAAGGGGGAAGAAGAATCCCTGAAATCAAAGGAGATCTTAAGAATGTCTTCATATAAAAATGGGACAATATTGTAAAGAGAAACAATGCAATAAATAAATAAAACGGAGTTAAAATGATAAAAAGTACTTATACATTTAAAAGCATCACAAGATTACTTTAAGGGGAGTTGTCACAAATCAGTGCTCCATGTAGAAAATTTGTGGTGCAGCAGAGATGTAATGACGGGACGTGATTCAGGGGGTTATAAATGAGTGTAAATCCCTGTACCAGTACAGATATAAGGTGTTGCTGTAATTGCCATACACAGACATTATGCAGCACATACAGATACAAGGTGTTGCTGTAATTGCCATACACAGGCATTATGCAGCACATACAGATACAAGGTGTTGCTGTAATTGCCACACACGGGCATTATGCAGCACATACAGATACAAGGTGTTGCTGTAATTGTCATACACAGGCATTATGCAGCACATACAGATACAAGGTGTTGCTGTAATTGCCACACACGGGCATTATGCAGCACATACAGATACAAGGTGTTGCTGTAATTGCCATACACAGGCATTATGCAGCACATACAGATACAAGGTGTTGCTGTAATTGTCATACACAGGCATTATGCAGCACATACAGATACAAGGTGTTACTGTAATTGCCATACACAGGCATTATGCGGCACATACAGATACAAGGTGTTACTGTAATTGCCATACACACAGGCATTATGCAGCACATACAGATAAGGTGTTGCTGCAATTGCCATACACAGGCATAGAAACATAGAAAAATGTCGGCAGATAAGAACCTTTCGGCCCATCTAGTCGCCCAATTACATGGATACTTTACCTGGATTTATCTTTTGTTTAGGATAGCCTTATGCCTATCCCATGCCTGCTTAAATTCAATTACGGTTTTGGCCTCTACCACTTCAACTGGAAGGCTGTTCCATGTATCCACCACCCTCTCAGTAAAATAATGCTTCCTGATGTTACTTTTAAACCTTTGCCCCTCTAATCTAAGACTATGTCCTCTTGTTTTGCTACTTTGTTTCCTTTTAAATATACTCCCTTCCTCTACCTTGTGGATTCCCTTTACGTATTTAAATGTTTCTATCATATCTCCTCTGTCTCGTCTTTTTTCCAAGCTGTACATGTTAAGATCATTAAGCCTTTCCTGGTAACTTTTCCCCTTCAAGCCGTACACCATTTTAGTAGCCCTTCTCTGAACTCTCTCTAAGATGTCTATATCCTTCTGGAGATACGGTCTCCAGTACTGCACACAGTACTCCAAGTGAGGTCTCACCAGTGCTCTGTACAGTGGCATGAGCACTTCCCTTTTCGACTGCTAATACCTCTCCCTACACAACCAAGCATTCTGCCAGCATTTCAAGCATTCTGCCAGCATTTCGCTGCTCTATTACATTGACTACTTACCCTTAGATCCTCTGAAATAATAACCCCTAAATCCCTTTCCTCAGATGTTGAGGTTAGGACTGTATCAAATATTCTATATTCAGCCCTTGGGTTTTTACGTCCCAGGTGCATTATCTTGCACTTATCCACATTAAAACTCAATTGCCACAGCTCCGACCATTTTTTTAGTTTACCTAAATCATTTGTCATTTGGCTGATCCCTCCAGGAACGTCAACCCTGTTGCAAATCTTTGTGTCATCAGCAAAAAGACATACTTTTCCATTAATACCTTCTGCAATATCACTAATAAAAATATTAAAGAGAATGGGTCCAAGTACTGACCCCTGAGGTACCCCACTGGTAACAAGACCTTGCGCCGAATAAACTCCATTTACCACAACCCTCTGTTGTTGTCACTCTCAGCCACTGCCTAATCCATTCAACAATATTGGAATCCAAGCTCAAAGATTGCAATTTATTGATAAGCCTTCTATGCGGAACAGTATCAAAAACCTTACTGAAATCTAAATAAGCAATGTCTACTGCACCACCTGTGTCTATTATTTTTGTTACCCAATCAAAAAAAATCAATAAGATTAGTTTGGCATGATCTCCCTGAGGTAAACCATGTTGTTTCTGATCCTGTAATCTGTGTTTTTAGATGTTCAACAATCCTTTCCTTTAACATGGTTTCCATTAATTTCCCCACTACTGACGTAAGACTAACTGGCCTATAGTTCCCCGATTCCTCCCTACTACCCTTCTTGTGAATGGGCACAACATTTGCTAATTTCCAGTCTTCTGGGACGACTCCCGTTAGCAAGGATTGGTTAAATAAATCTGTTAACGGTTTTGCTATTACATCACTGAGCTCTTTTAATAATTTAGGGTGGATCCCATCAGGCCCCATTGACTTATTTGTCTTTACTTTAGACAGCTGCTGTAGAACCTCCTCCTCTGTAAACTGATATGTAATGTCTCGTTAGTGTTTCCTCCTAACTGAGGTCCTTTCCTTCCTTTTCTTCTGCAAAGACTGAACAAAAATATTCATTGAGGCAGTCAGCGAGACTTTTATCCTCTTCTACATACCTTCCTTCCTTTGTTTTTAATCTAACTAATCCTTGTTTTACTTTTCTTTTCTCGTTTATGTATCTAAAAAATGTTTTGTCCCCCTTTTTTACTGACTGAGCTATTTTCTCTTCTGCGTGTGCTTTGGAAGCCCTTATAAATTGCTTTGCCTCTTTCTGCCTAATCTTATAGGTTTGCCTATCTTCTTCACTCTGAGTTGTTTTATAATTATTGAATGCTATCTTTTTGTTCTTCACTATTTTGGCCACTTCTGCAGAGTACCACAGTGGTTTCTTCCCTTTTTTGTTTTTGCTAACAAGTCGAATGCAATTGCCTGTGGCCTTCAATAATGCTTCCTTTAAATAATCCCATTTCTCCTGGACTCCCTTTAAACTCCTCCAGTCTGATAATGACTCCTTCACACAAAATCTCATTTTAGAAAAATCTGTTTTTTTAAAGTCTAAAACTTTCGTTCTTGTGTGGTGCGGCTCCATCCCTGTTCTTATATTAAAACCATACTGACTGGTGATCACTAGATCCCAAATTTTCACCTACAACAACGTCCGATACCAAACCTCCATTTGTGAGTATTAAATCCAATATGGCCTCTTTACAGGTCGGCTCCTCAACTACTTGTGTTAGAGATAATCCCAGTAGGGAGTTTAGAATATTTGTACTCCTGGTGCACCGGGTGTTTTGGTTTTCCAGTTCACATCAGGAAGATTAAAGTCCCCCATGATAATAACTTCCCCCTTCATTGCCATTTTGGCTATTTCCTCAAGCAGCAGATTATCTAGCTCTTCTACTTGTCCAGGGGGTCTATAGATCACACCTACACGAGCTACTGTATGATTGCCAAATGTTAGCGTAACCCAAACTGACTCTATGTTCACCTCGCTCACTTTTATTTGGTTTGTTTTTATGTTGTTTTTCACATACAGGGCCACTCCTCCTCCTTTCCTACCTTCTCTGTCTTTTCTATATAAAGAGTACCCCGGTATTGTTATGTCCCAGTTATTTTTCTCACTGAACCATGTCTCAGTAACTGCAACTAAATCTACTTTTTCAGCTGCCATCATTGCCTCCAGTTCATTGATTTTATTGACTAAACTGCGAGCATTTATAGAAACAACTCTGAGCTTGTCATTTTTTTCCCCGCATGTTGCTTGCACCTTCCGATTTAGTTTTGGGGGACAATCAGGCAGATTGTTTTTTACCCTTTTGTCCCCCCCACCTAGTTTAAATATTTCTTCGGCATTATGCAGCACATACAGATACAAGGTGTTGCTGTAATTGCCATACACAGGCATTATGCAGCACATACAGATACAAGGTGTTGCTGTAATTGCCATACACAGGCATTATGCAGCACATACAGATACAAGGTGTTGCTGTAATTGCCATACACAGACATTATGCAGCACATACAGATATTGCACTGCTAATAATCTCATTCTGATCACTACAAACCCCCATAAGCAGGAGATCACCATTTTATTATCTGTCTGCAGCAGATTTACTGCATCTGCCTGTATGCTGATAATGTAGACCCCGTGTAAGGCTGGTGTCAGACGAGCGCATTTTGTACGGACTGTGCGTCCGTGCAGTATGGACGCACTTTCTGACAGAAGACGCAGTAGTAGCCACATGGTCCGTTTTTGTGACTGACGTTATTTTTGACTTAAATAAAATTAAAAAACATTTTGTCCGTCAAAAATGCTGGACGCACAAATGCAGTCTGTCTGACCTCGTTCCATCACTGAAACACAAAAGCTATGCGGACGTTGCGGACGTGGCGCACTCCGGACGTCCGTTCTAGCGGTATTATGTTCTTGCCTAAGGCTGCTGTCAGACGAGCGTAGTGTTCACGTCCGTGATTGTGCCTAAAAGTACGTCTGTGATAGCATGACAGAAAGTCCATTGGAGCCCGTTACACGAAGTACGTCCGCACTGAACTGCGGACGCACAACGGCCGCGGCCCACGGACGCAAGGCAGGCAAGAACGTACAACCCCTAGAACGGCCGCACAAAGTGCGCTGCGTCTGCAACGTCCGCATAGCTTTGTGTGTGAGTGATGGAACGTGGTCAGACGGACTGCATTTATACGTCCAGCGTTTATACTCCCAGCATTTATACGTCCAGCATTTATACGTCCAGCATTTATACGTCCAGCATTTATACGTCCAGCATTTATACGTCCAGCATTTATACGTCCAGCATTTATACGTCCAGCATTTTTCACGGACAAAATGGTTTTGCTTTTTCATTTATTTTCCCTCCAATATCCGTCAAAATAAACGTCAGTGAAAAAAACGGACTGTGTGGCCACTACTGTGTCTTCCGTACTGACGTACGTCCGTAGAAATCACGCTCGTCTGACCCTAGCCTAACCTGCGTCCGTTTGCCACGTGCATTGTGTGCCCGCAGTTCGGTGTGGACGCACTTCGTGTGGGGGCTCCATTGGCGATTATTCTATGCTGCGACGGACGTTTTTATGTGCGCAAAAACAGACGTTCACACTGCGCTCGTCTGACACCAGCCTTAGCAGGAGATCGCACCATTTTATTGTCTGTCTGCAGTACATTTACTGACACAAATGCCTTTTCTGCCTGTATGCTGATAATGCAGACCCTGTGTGACACTGTGCCAGATAAGGGATGCCATCTAGAGTTTAGAACCTTTCATCCCAGTGATATCTCTGTAAATGAAAACATGTAAGAAGAATGAGCAATTTTCCATTATTTTAATCATTTAGGAATTCAGGAATAATTACTATATTTCTCGCTATTTTAACACTAACTTCACATCCCAAGGTTCACATAAGTGCTATGATATTTTTTCAGCAAAAAGCACTTGGTAGTGAAGGGGTTAACATATCACATGACCTGTATATCATTTTTCGGTAGGTGGAATCGGAGCTCTTGGGGTTACAGGAAGTACGGGGTTAACTGGAAATAAAGGTATGATTAGAGCTGTGATGTTATAACCTCATACAATGTATCTGTACATCATAAAGCAGCGCTGCGCCGCGGGAAACGTATCCAGGACAATGTGACGGAATCTCTGAGAGCCTTTAGCAGGTGTTTATATTCATCAGGGAACACAAAGGGTCTGAGACAGGAACCCCCTTGGTTTAAGAGCCGTCCATACAGAGTCACTTAAGATATTTTCCTTTATAAAATGAAAACTGAGCAATATTTCCAATAGAACCCGGAGATCAAAGAATTTAACTGTACGGCTTGGCCATGTTTACCTTATTGCTATTTAGAAACATAGAAAGATGTGGTCAGATAAGAACCTTTCGGCCCATCTAGTCGCCCAATTACATGGATACTTTCCCTGGATTTATCTTTTGTTTAGGATAGCCTTATGCCTATCCCATGCCTGCTTAAATTCAATTACTGTTTTGGCCTCAACCACTTCTATAGAAACATAGAAAAATGTCGGCAGATAAGAACCTTTCGGCCCATCTATTTCAGGCAGAGGGAAAAGTGCTGCCCTGCAACATGTATAATTCATATGCTGCAGAAAGGAAATCAAGGCAGGTCACCTGGGAATCCTCTGATCTCTTACCCGCAGTGTATGGATTATACATGCTGTGGGTGGCACTTTTCATGCACTGCCCATCAGCATGAATATATTATATGTGTCCAGGAAAACATGGCCGACCTGGTGACCCTACCGAATGGGACGCTTTGAGGTCAGCGTCTTCATTATCAGATATACAGAACATTTAATTACATAGTAACCTCTACACAAATTCGCACTTACATTGCCGATCCGGCAAAACAACCCAATTATGTGACTGGACGAATTTATATACCGTATTTTTCGCTCCATAAGACGCACCTGACCATAAGACGCACCTAGTTTTTAGAGGAGGAAAACCGGAAAATAAATATTCTGAATGAAATAGTGTAATAATGGATATTGCCCCAGCTCGTGGATATGCCTTAGCTCACACATGGATCTGCCCCATCAGCTCATGGATTTGCCCCAGCTCACACATGGATTTGCTCCATCAGATCACACATGGATTTGCCCCAGCCAGCTCACACATGGATTTGCCCCAGCCAGCTCACACATGGATTTGCCCCATCAGCTCTCACATGGATTTGCCCCAGCCAGCTCACACATGGATTTGCCCCATCAGCTCTCACATGGATTTGCCCCAGCCAGCTCACACATGGATTTGCCCCATCAGCTCACACATGGATTTGCCCCATCAGCTCTCACATGGATTTGCCCCAGCCAGCTCACACATGGATTTGCCCCATCAGCTCACACATGGATTTGCCCCATCAGCTCACACATGGATTTGCCCCAGCCAGCTCACACATGGATTTGCCCCATCAGCTCTCACATGGATTTGCCCCAGCCAGCTCTCACATGGATTTGCCCCATCAGCTCACACATGGATTTGCCCCATCAGCTCACACATGGATTTGCCCCAGCCAGCTCACACATGGATTTGCCCCATCAGCTCTCACATGGATTTGCCCCAGCCAGCTCACACATGGATTTGCCCCATCAGCTCACACATGGATTTGCCCCATCAGCTCTCACATGGATTTGCCCCAGCCAGCTCACACATGGATTTGCCCCATCAGCTCTCACATGGATTTGCCCCAGCCAGCTCACACATGGATTTGCCCCATCAGCTCACACATGGATTTGCCCCAGCCAGCTCACACATGGATTTGCCCCATCAGCTCTCACATGGATTTGCCCCAGCCAGCTCACACATGGATTTGCCCCATCAGCTCACACATGGATTTGCCCCATCAGCTCTCACATGGATTTGCCCCAGCCAGCTCACACATGGATTTGCCCCATCAGCTCACACATGGATTTGCCCCATCAGCTCACACATGGATTTGCCCCAGCCAGCTCACACATGGATTTGCCCCATCAGCTCACACATGGATTTGCCCCATCAGCTCACACATGGATTTGCCCCAGCCAGCTCACACATGGATTTGCCCCATCAGCTCTCACATGGATTTGCCCCAGCCAGCTCACACATGGATTTGCCCCATCAGCTCACACATGGATTTGCCCCAGCCAGCTCTCACATGGATTTGCCCCAGCCAGCTCACACATGGATTTGCCCCATCAGCTCACACATGGATTTGCCCCAGCCAGCTCACACATGGATTTGCCCCATCAGCTCTCACATGGATTTGCCCCAG
Source organism: Leptobrachium leishanense (assembly GCA_009667805.1). Lineage (NCBI taxonomy): Eukaryota > Metazoa > Chordata > Amphibia > Anura > Megophryidae > Leptobrachium > Leptobrachium leishanense. The sequence continues at coordinate 146,204,821 of CM019071.1, forward strand.
CCAGCTCACACATGGATTTGCCCCATCAGCTCACACATGGATTTGCCCCATCAGCTCTCACATGGATTTGCCCCAGCCAGCTCACACATGGATTTGCCCCATCAGCTCACACATGGATTTGCCCCAGCCAGCTCTCACATGGATTTGCCCCAGCCAGCTCACACATGGATTTGCCCCAGCCAGCTCACACATGGATTTGCCCCAGCCAGCTCTCACATGGATTTGCCCCAGCCAGCTCACACATTGATAATGCCCCAGCTCACATATGGATATGGCCCAGCAGCTCGTGGATGTGCCTCCGCTCACCTGCCTCGGGAGATCACGGTCACGTGGCTCCCCCAGGCGAGTGCCCAAGCTTCCTGCCGCCAGACGCATGCTCAGAGGGAGACGAACGGCCGGCGGCGGCAGGTGAGCGGAGGCACATCCACGAGCTGCTGGGCCATATTCGCTCCATAAGACGCACCCACTTTTCCCCCCACTTTTTGGGGGGAAAAAATGCGTCTTTATGGAGCGAAAAATACGGTATATATATATATATATTTTAACATAACAAAATGTGACTCATCTGTGAAATGCTGTTTCTTACCATCGCTGCAACATAAACATCAGCGATACTGAATAGGAAATCACCGACAGGAGAAACTTCATTGATTTTTGGATAAGCCCCCAAAATGTTGTCAGAGAATCCCAGGCTTACTCGGACTTGGAAATAGCTTCAGCCTGGTGCAGTACCTTCCATGGCCACTGACTTGTTGTGGTGCTGTTGAATTCAATTATATCACCTGGTTGCTCAGGTGTGTCCGGTGTGCACCGTTTATTAACCAGATCCTCTCGCAACACTCAACGAGGGAATCTCCTACTGTCATCCTACGTGCTTACTCATAATCCCAAAATCATTTTGTTCTTAGGTGGGAGAGGAGAGTCTGGAGTTAAAGGAAACACAGGACTAACCGGAGAAATGGGTAAAATACAAATGTAAAGATTGCCTGAAATCACAGATATATAACCCGACCCATCACAGATATAACCCGACCCGACACAAATCACACAGATATAACCCGACCCCTCCTCGACACAAATCACAAAGATATAACCCGACCCCTCCCCGACACAAATCACACAATATAACCCGGCCCCTCCCTGACACAAATCACACAGATATAACCCGGCCCCTCCCTGACACAAATCACACAGATATAACCTGACCCCTCCCCGACACAAATCACACAGATATAACCCGACCCCTCCCTGACACAAATCACACAGATATAACCCGACCCCTCCCCGACACAAATCACACAGATATAACCCGACCCCTCCCCGACACAAATCACACAGATATAACCCGCCCCCTCCCTGACACAAATCACACAGACATAACCCGACCCCTCCCTGACACAAATCACACAGATATAACCCGACCCCTCCCTGACACAAATCACACAGATATAACCCGACCCCTCCCTGACACAAATCACACAGATATAACCCGACCCCTCCCTGACACAAATCACACAGATATAACCCGACCCCTCCCTGACACAAATCACACAGACATAACCCGACCCCTCCCGACACAAATCACACAGATATAACCCGACCCCTCCCCGACACAAATCACACAGATATAACCCGACCCCTCCCCGACACAATCACACAGATATAACCCGACCCCTCCCTGACACAAATCACACAGATATAACCCGACCCCTCCCTGACACAAATCATACAGATATAACCTGACCCCTCCCTGACACAAATCACACAGATATAACCCGACCCCTCCCTGACACAATCATACAGATATAACCCGACCCCTCCCTGACACAATTCACAGATATAACCCGACCCCTCCCTGACACAATTCACAGATATAACCCGACCCCTCCCTGACACAAATCACACAGATATAACCCGACCCCTCCCTGACACAATTCACAGATATAACCCGACCCCTCCCTGACACAATTCACAGATATAACCCGACCCCTCCCTGACACAAATCACACAGATATAACCCGACCCCTCCCCGACACAAATCACACAGATATAACCCGACCCCTCCCTGACACAAATCACACAGATATAACCCGACCCCTCCCTGACACAAATCACACAGATATAACCCGACCCCTCCCGACACCACACAGATATAACCCGACCCCTCCCTGACACAAATCACCAGATATAACCCGACCCCTCCCTGACACAAATCACACAGATATAACCGACCCCTCCCTGACACAAATCACACAGACATAACCCGACCCCTCCCCGACACAAATCACACAGATATAACCCACCCCCTCCCTGACACAAATCACACAGATATAACCCGACCCCTCCCCGACACAAATCACACAGATATAACCCGACCCCTCCCTGACACAAATCACACAGATATAACCCGACCCCTCCCTGACACAAATCACACAGATATAACCCGACCCCTCCCTGACACAAATCACACAGATATAACCCGACCCCTCCCGACACAAATCACACAGATATAACCCGACCCCCCCCTGACACAAATCACAGATATAACCCGACCCCTCCCTGACACAAATCACACAGATATAACCCGACCCCTCCCTGACACAATTCACAGATATAACCCGACCCCTCCCCGACACAAATCACACAGATATAACCCGACCCCTCCCTGACACAAATCACACAGATATAACCCGACCCCTCCCTGACACAAATCACAGATATAACCTCACCCCTCCCTGACACAAATCACACCGATATAACCCGACCCCTCCCTGACACAAATCACAGATATAACCCGACCCCTCCCCGACACATATCACACAGATATAACCCGACCCCTCACTGACACAAATCACACAGATATAACCCGACCCCTCCCTGACACAAATCACACAGATATAACCCGACCCCTCCCTGACACAATTCACAGATATAACCCGACCCCTCCCCGACACAAATCACACAGATATAACCCGACCCCTCCCTGACACAAATCACACAGATATAACCCGACCCCTCCCTGACACAAATCACAGATATAACCCGACCCCTCCCTGACACAAATCACACAGATATAACCCGACCCCTCCCTGACACAAATCACAGATATAACCGACCCCTCTCTGACACAAATCACACATATAACCCGGCCCCTCCCTGACACAAATCACACAGATATAACCTGACCCCTCCCCGACACAAATCACACAGATATAACCCGACCCCTCCCTGACACAAATCACACAGATATAACCCGACCCCTCCCGACACAAATCACACAGATATAACCCGACCCCTCCCTGACACAAATCACACAGATATAACCCGACCCCTCCCTGACACAAATCACACAGATATAATACCGACCCCTCCCTGACACCAAATCAACTATAAACCCGACCCCTCCCTGACACAAATCACACAATTATAACCCGACCCCTCCCTGACACAAATCACAGAATAATAACCGACCCCTCTCTGACACAAATCACACAGATATAACCCGACCCCCCCCTGACACAAATCCACAGATATAACCGACCCCTCCCTGACACAAATCACACAGATATAACCCGACCCCTCCCTGACACAAATCACACAGATATAACCCGACCCCTCCCCGACACAAATCACACAGATATAACCCGACCCCTCCCCAACACAAATCACACAGATATAACCCGACCCCTCCCTGACACAAATCACACAGATATAACCCGACCCCTCCCCGACACAAATCACACAGATATAACCCGACCCCTCCCTGACACAAATCACACAGATATAACCCGACCCCTCCCTGACACAAATCACACAGATATAACCCGACCCCTCCCTGACACAAATCACACAGATATAACCCGACCCCTCCCTGACACAAATCACACAGATATAACCCGACCCCTCCCTGACACAAGTCACACAGATATAACCCGACCCCTCCCCGACACAAATCACACAGATATAACCCGACCCCTCCCCGACACAAATCACACAGATATAACCCGACCCTCCCTGACACAAATCACACAGATATAACCCGACCCCTCCCTGACACAAATCACACAGCTATAACCCGACCCCTCCCCGACACAAATCACACAGATATAACCCGACCCCTCCCTGACACAAATCACACAGATATAACCCGACCCCTCCCTGACACAAATCACACAGATATAACCCGACCCCTCCCTGACACAAATCACACAGATATAACCCGACCCCTGTTTATGTATAGAGGGTTTATTTTTAATAGTAATTTATTCTATTTATGCTCCTGCAGGCAGTAAAGGGGTTAAAGGCGAGTCATACTCCAATCCAGAAGGAGGTAAGAATATTCTTTTCCGTCACACACTGCAAACTCTTTATAAAACACAAAGGGCTCTATTACGATGTTGGCGTTAAAACACAGGCGCAAAGGAGGAAAAACTGTGCCCGCAGCTTTCCCCCTTGCGCCCGCGTTTTAACGCTGGATTAGGCTAGGGTCAGACTAACGCATTTTTATGTTGTCTGTGAAAAAGTGCGTTCGAACGAATGGACGCATTTTTTCACAGAATACGTGATAGTGGTCATACTATGCGCATTTTCGTCCGTGATTTTGTACGGATCATCAATAAAACCCTTTTGTGTCTGGACGTTATGTTGGCCGCACACTAGCAGCGTCTGACGTCTCCTAATCACACACACACGCCGCTAGCGGACGCAGCGCACTCTGTACGTCAGTACCTGCGGTTTCACGTTCTCGAAAAAATGCGTTCATTTTCCACTTGCGTTGCGCAGCCGGACTTTTGTGCGACCGTACTTCGTATATTGGCCGTCATTGCCCGGCATCTGCTGCTAGTGCGGCCGTGATTAAGTGCGGCTGCACGCGCGTTCGCACTGCCTCAGTCTGACCCTAGCCTTACAGTGCAGGCACAATAAATGCCGCCTGCATTGTTTGCAAGCGTTAAAATGCTGGATGCGCGCAGTAGCGCTGAGCAAACCGCGAGCATCCACTCGATGGAGTCCATAGCACTCTATTGAGTTCCCCCCTGCCGGTCACGTGACTAGCCGGATCTCGCCTCGCGATCCGCAGGGTGGACTTTTTCCTCCAGTCTTTCCCTGCTCCCGCTGGCCGGTGGAGGCAGACAGAGCCGCGGTCCTCACCACGGTTCGGGAGGTGAGTATGAGATGCTTTTTTTTATTTTTAAGGCTGGTGTTAACGGATTGTGCAGAATCTTTATCCGTTAAACAGAGCCAGGACCTGGTGTTAACTTTCCGCTAAACAGAGCCAGGCGTTAATCAGCGCTGGATTACAAAGTCCCAGCGCTGATTAACACTTTGTGCTCCCTATACTTAACATGGGGAGCGCAAAGTACAGTAACCTCGCGCTGAGGAGCGCAAGACACCAAACGCATACCGGTTTCTTAATCAGTTTGCGTTTGGATTGTAATGTGCGGTAAACACCGCAGTTAACGCTCACGCAGGTGAACGTTAACATTTGCGTGAACAGTGTAATAGGGCCCAGAAGGTTCTATAAGGTCATGTGACTTGAGTTGTCATTCGTGATGGGTGTCAGAATGAGATATACATTTACACAACCCTTCATGTCACTCCTGTGCATTAAAATCAATGACTCGATTCTCCGTGTGTGCAGCAAGAGTAACAGTGTGTGATTAAAGTTTGTAAACAGTAAATGTATGGGGGAGCTAACCCTAAAATGCGGACTTTGCGGGCTGTGGCTTCATTTGAAGGGTCTCTGACTTGCAGACAGGAAATTCAAAATCCCGGCTGCCTGTTGACACCTTGGTGCAGGAAACTCCTCTGCTTCACACAGTGATTATTTCCATATGGCGGGGGGGGGGGGGCTCCACACATCCTGACCTATTTAATACACTAAAGTATTAAAAAAAAAAACGACCCATGAGATCAGCCCTCACTGCTGGGATACGCTGTGCTCAGATTAATGAAGGACGTTTAACCCATCTGCTGGTTTTCTCCTAGTTCCCAGGAACTGTAAGGATCTGCAGAAGAATGGCTTTAGTCTCACCAGCTGGAACACCATATACCCTGATGGCCGGAAGCCGCTGGTGGTCCTGTGTGACATGCAGACAGATGGAGGAGGCTGGATTGTAGGTTACGTGCATGTTCGGAATCTTAGAACATTTGTTTTTCAACAAAAATGTGCACGGGAGGATTTAATCAGTTAAATATTTCGAAAACAAAACAGCTGTATAGAGATAGTGTAAGTTTATAGAAACATGAACATTAGAAAGTAACAATATAATAAACAGCAGACTTTGTTCCCTGCAGGAGGTGCTAGAGCCTCATCTCTTCAACACACACACACACTCCTACTATGACATTAAATGTGTCACTGATCCCTTTAGGGTCTCATATCGGTTTTCACCTTTCGTTACAAAGTAGTAACAAGGGCAGACATGATCTTATTGGTCCACGTCTCACATCTTCTTCTCACCTTCCACACATCAACTCATCATCCATGAAATGGCAACAGTGACGTGTGGTGAGGTCACTGGCTGGTGAGGCACAGACTATTATCAGAGCCAGATAGGTTCAGTGCTCCCCAGAATCTGGCTGCTTTCACTGCTTCCCAGGACTTGGCTGATGTCATAATACTAGAGTGCCAGCTGTGTGCCATATACATTCCAGTGTGTCATAATACCAGTACCAGCAGTGTGCCATAATACCAGTGTGCCAAGCACAGGAGTTTGCCATAACAGTCTGCTAGCAGTGTGCCATATACATACCAGTGTGCCTAATACTGGTGCTGTCAAGGCTTCCCAGGATTTGTTGCTGTTCTCAGGGCTCCCCAGGATCTTTGCTGCTCTCCAGTATGTGCCTCCAGGCACACAGCCCCTTGGCAGGCCTCCATGACTGTCCTGTATCAATCAATCCATGGGAGGTCCCATTTTTAAAAAAAATGAATGGCTTGAGACCAATGGTGCTTTCCCATCGGCTCAAGCAATTCAATTGCTCTCAGTGCCTACCAGAGGCACTGAAGAGCATAGATTCAGGAAGTAGGCAGCGCAGGAGGCACGCTGCAGACTTCAGTCTAAATCACTCAGCCAGCTTGAGCTCTGCCATTCGATAGTCGAAAATATCATCATTTGTATATAAAGAGCCACAATACATAAACCCCTAGTCTCTATCTAGAACATGATTATACAAAAAGTAGCATCAGCATCAGAAATTCATTGAGATCTATACATATATGAAGAAATACATTAATAGAGATATATAAAAAATATATATATATATAAAAAATATAAATGTAAAAAATATTTATATAAATAATATAATTACATATATCCATTTCTAAGGGCACTACAACACTTCTCATAAATAATTCATACTGGACATCTATGTCAACACATATTAACCATAAGCCCATCCAGAAATACATATATATACATCAAATAATTATAAATATAAAAAAAGGCATAAAAAAATATATATATACATAAATATGTGGAAAAAAATACATATATATATAAAAATATAATGAAAAAATATATAATGAAAAAATATAATAAAAAATAAAGAATTAATTAACAAAAAATAAAAAAATAATAAAAAAATAATAAATAAAAAATGAAAAAATAATATAAAGAAAAAACAAGCAAACAAAGAAAAACAAATATACTATCAAAGAAAACACAACAAAAATGTATCCGTACAAATGTATCTCTCCTCATGCATCAAATAACAATATCGTGTAGCCTCCAACTTATTTGAATATAAAAATTTTATTTTACAGATTAAATACATTACAAACATAACAGCGCAGCACTTTAATTTACTGGAATGGCAGGTGAGGCCCTGCCTCACCTGCCGCCCCTGACTGCACGTCCCTTACGGCAAATCATGTAGGAAATATTTAGAGCAACCTCATATCTCTGCTATATATATATAAATATTAATAAATATGGAAGTAGTGATGTACAAACAGTAGATATATTTTGTTTTCCCTCCTCTCGCAGGTGATCCAGAGGCGAGTAGACGATTCCGTGGATTTCTACAACAACTGGGAAACCTACAAGAGAGGCTTCGGAAACCAGATGAGCAACTTTTGGCTGGGAAACGAAAACATTCACAGGATAACGTCCACAGGTAAACACGCGGCTCGATCCGAAGCGGAACCAGACAAACCCGGCAAAGCAACGAGCTTTTATTATTCATAAATACAGAAAAAAATGGCGTCGCGCCCATACTCACTTATTTTTGGAGCGGCGGCAACTGCCAGGAGTAACAGCCCAGTAAATGTATAAAACATAACAAGGAAGGAGAGTGTCATCTGCGCTCATTCCTATGTGTTCCATGTACAACAAAAATGAGGTTTTGTTTGTTTCAATGGCCATTGCAACGTAAGCCCACTCGCCACTTCAAGGCACCTCTTTAGAGCTTTTATTATTCAGTGATTTTATTTCAGAGCAAAGATCAGTTTATTTGATATTTATAATGGCTCATTCTAATCTCAGACGCGTCAGGTTATGATGGGGGAGGGGGGCGTCATGTCCGACCAACCAAGGGAACCCCCACAAACTCCCATTTTTATGGATTGAGATTATTACCAGCATTAAGATCACTTTTTAGTCGAAGACTCAGAGCATAAAAGCTGAATAATGTTTTCTTGTAACATTTGATGTTTTTGTTATATTATTATTATTTAGCAAATGGATAAAAGAATAAATACAATTTCTCATCAAGCAATGAAACATTATATTTCAACGTTATTATACCGGATGCAAGATTTAAAGCGCTCCCTGTGCTCTGTATAGTGAAATATGTAAAATAGAGTGTATATATCGCCCTCGCCGCCTCCTGTCTCCCTTCATACCGGGGCGGGATGTGACGTGTCTTTTACATCATGTGATCATTTAAATGTCAGAAAACATCATAACGCTCCTGTATTTTCTGCTGTTCCAGGTAAATTCCAGCTCCGTGTTGACCTTGAGGATTTTGAGGGTAACCACGCTTATGCCACATACAGCGACTTCAAACTAGAGGGAGAAGATCAGAAATACACACTGAGGTTTGGGAGCTTTACCGGCGGCACGGCAGGTAATTATACTTTATTATGTATTCTCTGGATATTTGTTGACACGTTTAAAGATACATTGTCACCATCTAATATCACCCAAAAATATTTAATCGATGATCAGCTGCATCATGATTCTCTTTAAACTTTCTACAAGGTTTGCAAATAATTACCACTAAAATGGGAAAAAAAACGTTGTATTAAAGTGCAGCTGATGCTTTCAGTCTTTCTCTGTCCCTCTGTAACCTGATCTCAGCCTTCTTCCCCCTTGATACAGTGAGATAAGGGTCACAGGGCAGAGGTCCTGGGTTCCTGGAGGCTGCAGAGAAAACAGATCTAATTCTTTGTAGCCAGAATAAAAGGGAATTTGTTTCCATTGCTAAAATACTTCTTTTACCAGACTATAATTAATGAAGATTAGTTTTAATAAAAACCTCTGGAATGATCCATTAAACAGTTACATGTATACGGTGATATGTGCAGAAAAAGCAGAAACTGTAACAATTCCATGATCTTCTTTCCAGGTGACTCTTTATCATATCACAAGGATAATGCATTTTCTACAAAAGACGAGGACAACGATTTGTTTAAGGAGGCGAACTGTGCGAAAGATTACAGAGGGGCCTGGTGGTACAATAGGTGCTATCAATCCTGCCTAAACGGGGAGTATCTGAGAGGAAAACACAATCTGACTCGTCGAGGGGTGGTGTGGCATGCATTTAGGAAAGATCTGTATTCATTGAAAGTCTCAGAAATGAAAATTCGCCCCCAGATTTAACGAGATGAATATATCGCTGTGTTACTGTTACAGGAAATTCCAGACGAGATTCTGTTAATTACTGTCACGGAAATGATTACTGTATAACGTCCAGCATAGTGACTGATAATCTGCAGAAAATGGCATTTAATCCTCCCCGCTGCCTGCAGCTCCTAATGCTTTATACACAATGCCAGGATTATAATTTCCCGCCCTGTGTCATTTAATCCTCCCCGCTGCCAGCAGCTCCTAATGCTTTATACACAATGCAGGGATTATAATTTCCTGCCTTGTGTCATTTAATCTTTCCCGCTGCCAGCAGCTCCTAATGCTTTATACCTAATGCCGGGATTATAATTTCCCACCTTGTGTCATTTAATCCTCCCCGCTGCCAGCAACACCTAATGCTTTATACCTAATGCCGGGATTATAATTTCCCACTTTGTGTCATTTAATCCTCCCTGCTGCCAGCAGCTCCTAATGCTTTATACATAATGACGGGATTATAATTTCCCACTTTGTGTCATTTAATCCTCCCGAGCTGGCAGCAGGTCCTAGTGCTTTATACATAATGACGGGATTATAATTTCCCACTTTGTGTCATTTAAACCTCCCTGCTGCCAGCAGCTCCTAATGCTTTATACATAATGACGGGATTATAATTTCCCACTTTGTGTCATTTAATCCTCCCGAGCTGGCAGCAGCTCCTAATGCTTTATACATAATGCTGGGATTATAATTTCCCACCTTGTGTCATTTAAAGAAATAAAGATTTGATTGAACAGTAGGTGCATTTACACCTGGATTCAGGGGCCATCCTGCTGCACTCTAATTGGTCGGATCTATGAGTGACCAATCAAAGTGTGTCAGCAAGTGTTACGTTCTCAGGGTCACTCAATCTCCTCCTCAGTCTCTCCATGCACTGCTGTTGTCGGATTCCTTTGCTCATCAATTATCATCAATCAATACGAGGTCGACTCATCAGGTGTTATTTAAACACGATTTACAGCCGCAACAAGGAGCTGTCAATAAATATCATTTCTCGGTTTTACTCTTTAACCTCCATTGATTTTATCTTCCGTTGTTTTTCCGTCTGAGACAAATCCCCTGTAAGAGAAACCGTATAACCCAACGTCTGTGCAATAAAATGAAAATCCCAGCCTGCCTTTCTCTATTATTATAATACTGATATCATCACAACATCGAATAAACACAAACACAAACAGACAGTGCGGTGTAACTTGCTTCAGTCAATAGGGTTAATGTATGTGTATATAGGCAGCGTGTGAGGACGCACTACAGGAATTATATATAAAGTAAACAACATTTATGATAAAAATCCATATAACAGAAACGCCGACGTTTCAACTAGGCTTGTGCACCGATTTTTTTTTTTTTCTGCTCGATTCGGTTCGATTTTTCGGATTTTTAAACTTTTCGATTCGGCTCGTTTCGACTGATTCCTGTTTCGATTCGGTTCGGCTCGATTCGTTTTTTGTGTACTTTTTTTTTTCGGAATATCGACCATTTTTCGTATTTTCGTGTCACTTAGCTCGTTTTTTGTATCGACTTTTCGTAAGTTTGGAAATTTTCGTTTTTTCGGAACGTCTGTTCTCCTCGTTTCAAAGCAATAAATTTCGATTTGACACATTTCAAGTCCATTTGAAAATTCCGAAAATATTTCGTTTCGGCTCGGAAAACATTTCGGATCTGCCATTTTCGGATCTAAAAATTTTCGGACATTCGGCCGCATCCGAAAACACGAATCGGGAAATTTCGTGAAAATTCCGAAACCCGAAACGCACATCCCTAGTTTCAACCACCAAGAGGTGCTTCATCTCAAACAAGGTACACTCTGATAAACACCACTTGGTCGATTTGCAACGTCTGTGTTTTTGTTATGGACATTTTTAATAAGAATATATATAAGTGCTTCTTCACATTTGCTTGTATTCTGTTTCATGAAGCTCAATGCCGGCAATAATCCTTAAAGACGCTGATCATTCATATCTATCTGTCAGGGTTGTTCAAAGAGAATCAAAGTCACCATACGTAAGGTGACTTTTCATTCCCTGTACATCGGGGCGATTCGGCGATCCCATTTCGCCGACCCTGCGGTGTATTCAGCAAGCATCACAGGGCCCCTGTAGCGCAGGAAAAACTCACCACAAACCCGCCGAACAATTGCCGCAAACCTGCTGAATAATCACCGAGCACTCACCGAAAACCACATAAAGCAGCTGGACTAACCCTGCCGAACACACCAGAAAAACCAGATGAGTCGCCGATCACAGCGCAGAGCAACTGCTGGAAAAAGCCGATTCGCAGATGAACGAGGTGACAAAAAACAAAAACCGTTTGCTTGAAAATTTAAATGCTGTTTGCATAAAAACTACTGAACAAAAATGTCTGGAATTTACATATAAAATCCAATGAAGGCTAAAAAAAAGGACTGTTACAGAAAAAAGGAAAAACGATTTTAAAAAAAAACAGAAAAAAGTTTGCAAAAAATTGCCTAAAATATCTAAAAATAAAGAGGCTTTTTGCTGCAGATTAAAATAATAAACGGTTTATTAAATATTGGATTAAAACGGGAATATTTTAACATTGAAACCTATGGGATTCGCCTGAATAAATCTGTCAAATTAAACCACCGAACATCAGGGCAATTCACTGACATTTCTTTGCTGTTCAATGTGTATAGATTAACCATTGCCTCTCTATGGGGGATTTCACTGAATAGATTAACCATTGCCTCTCTATGGGGGATTTCACTGAATAGATTAACCATTGCCTCTCTATGGGGGATTTCACTGAATAGATTAACCATTGCTTCTCTATGAGGGATTTCACTGAATAGATTAACCATTGCTTCTCTATGAGGGATTTCACTGAATAGGTTAACCATTGCTTCTCTATGGGGGATTTCACTGAATGGATTAACCATTGCTTCTCTATGAGGAATTTCAGTGAATGGATTAACCATTGCTTCTCTATGGGGGATTTCACTGAATAGATTAACCATTGCCTCTCTATGGGGGATTTCACTGAATAGATTAACCATTGCCTCTCTATGGGGGATTTCACTGAATAGATTAACCATTGCTTCTCTATGAGGGATTTCACTGAATAGATTAACCATTGCCTCTCTATGGGGGATTTCACTGAATAGATTAACCATTGCTTCTCTATGAGGGATTTCACTGAATAGGTTAACCATTGCTTCTCTATGAGGGATTTCACTGAATGGATTAACCATTGCTTCTCTATGAGGGATTTCACTGAATAGGTTAACCATTGCTTCTCTATGAGGGATTTCACTGAATAGATTAACCATTGCTTCTCTATGGGGGATTTCACTGAATAGATTAACCATTGCTTCTCTATGAGGGATTTCACTGAATAGGTTAACCATTGCTTCTCTATGAGGGATTTCACTGAATAGATTAACCATTGCTTCTCTATGAGGGATTTCACTGAATAGATTAACCATTGCTTCTCTATGAGGGATTTCACTGAATAGATTAACCATTGCTTCTCTATGAGGGATTTCACTGAATGGATTAACCATTGCTTCTCTAGGGGGGATTTCACTGAATAGATTAACCATTGCTTCTCTATGAGGGATTTCACTGAATGGATTAACCATTGCTTCTCTATGAGGATTTCACTGAATGGATTAACCATTGCTTCTCTAGGGGGGATTTCACTGAATAGATTAACCATTGCTTCTCTATGAGGGATTTCACTGAATGGATTAACCATTGCTTCTCTATGAGGGATTTCACTGAATGAATTAACCATTGCTTCTCTATGAGGGATTTCACTGAATGGATTAACCATTGCTTCTCTAGGGGGGATTTCACTGAATGGATTAACCATTGCTTCTCTATGGGGGATTTCACTGAATAGATTAACCATTGCTTCTCTATGAGGGATTTCACTGAATGGATTAACCATTGCTTCTCTAGGGGGGATTTCACTGAATGGATTAACCATTGCTTCTCTATGAGGAATTTCACTGAATAGATTAACCATTGCTTCTCTAGGGGGGATTTCACTGAATAGATTAACCATTACTTCTCTATGAGGGATTTCACTGAATGGATTAACCATTGCTTCTTTATGAGGGATTTCACTGAATAGATTAACCATTGCTTCTCTATGAGGGATTTCACTGAATGAATTAACCATTGCTTCTCTATGAGGGATTTCACTGAATGGATTAACCATTGCTTCTCTATGAGGGATTTCACTGAATGGATTAACCATTGCTTCTCTATGGGGGATTTCACTGAATGGATTAACCATTGCTTCTTTATGAGGGATTTCACTGATTGGATTAACCATTGCTTCTCTATGGGAGATTTCACTGAATAGATTAACCATTGCTTCTCTATGGGGGATTTCACTTAATAGATTAACCATTGCCTCTCTATGGGGGATTTCACTGAATAGATTAACCATTGCTTCTCTATGAGGGATTTCACTGAATAGATTAACCATTGCTTCTCTATGGGGGATTTCACTGAATAGATTAACCATTGCTTCTCTATGGGGGATTTCACTGAATGGATTAACCACTGCTTCTCTATGGGGGATTTCACTGAATAGATTAACCATTGCTTCTCTATGGTGGATTTCACTGAATAGCTGAATAGCATTGCTTCTCTTTGGGGGATTTCACTGTTGTCAAACAGGCACTGTATTTCTCTGACAATTCATAAATAATGGGGAATTTCCTGCTTTTTCAATAGCCGAATGGCAACGAAATTGTACTGTATGGGGTAACTCACTGTTCCTGTGCTCTTTGAATAACCCCAATACACGGCCAAAGTAACATAGGGGCAGATGGAGCAGCAGCTCCAGGCCCATGCCTCAGAATAGGCCCAGAGAAAGGATAACTATGTCTGCATTTGGACCCATGTATCTCCAACTCCATAGCAGCTACAGAGTCAGTCGATGTATCATTGGAAAGGCCAGAGCATGGCCTTTCCAATGATACTAAACATGACCAGGTTTTAAGTAACAACAATAAATTAATATATATTTACTTTATATTTATCTTTCCAACAGTAATATTTTTAAATTTTCAATTATAAAGTAAACAATGATGCTGCACTAACTAACCATCACATTTCTCATGTCACCAACAAGTGTGGAGGTAATGGGTGATGGTACAATCCATTGTTACGAATTGTTACATCAAAAACATAAAACCGGGGGGCGTGGCCTGCTACGAGCAGGAGCGGACGTGTCCCTGTGGAGCTCCTCACGTCTGCCTCGCTTAAAGACTCTAAGCAGCCTCACTTACGCAGATTTTTCTTCTAGAAGTCTTTGTGTGGCTGGCCACCGGTACTGACATGTCCGGAGCCCGATCAGCTCCCCCTCCGGACCAGAGACCTTGCTCTTTGCGGACTGTCTCTCCACTGGTGGCCGTGGCTGGCAGCCATTTTGCGTCCTACCTCCCCCGGCTCCTGTTGGTCCCCTGACATGCTCCCTAGATGTGTGCGACCCTGGCTGGGTCCATGTTGCAGGCTGTGGAGATGGAGGGCCCCATCTCCTGGCTGCGATAATGCCTGATGTTGGAGGGACGGACAGAGGTGGAGAGGTTTGGCAGCGGGAGGTCCCCCTCCCTCCTGTACAGGGAAGATGGATGTGATTGCAGGCCTAGACGCCTGTTTGGTGTTACTAGATGCGGAGGGTGACGACTCCTGCCAGCTCACAAAGGGGACCTGGAGAAAGATGATGTCTGCACTGAGGGGGTGTGTAGGAGCGGCGGATTCCGGCCTCAGTGCTCCTGAGGAGTGCCTGCCCCCTTGCCGTGCGGCGAGTCTGGAGACAGGGAGCGATGGAGAGAGTTGCGCTGTCGAAGATGCACACTCGGTGCTATGGGCAGGTCCACCGCCGGATTCAAGCTGCGGAGATAAGCTGGTGCTGGAGGAGGTCGAAGTTGGAGTGGCAACTCCGGAGTATCTTACCGGGTGTTCCCCTGTGCTGCCTGCAGCGGTGGTGCTGAAGAGGCTGGCTGGCTGATTGCACACCGGGATCTGGCTCTGGGCCGTGCATCGTTGTGCCTGCCATGGGGGAAGATGTCTGTGGGTTGCCTACCCGACGAGCCTTTCTGCCCTCTTGGCGGGATACGTGCTGACGTTGCCCGTCTCCCCTCGTCTCTCTGTTGCACCCGGGACCCGCTGTCTGATGTTTAATATGTTTCCACCCGAGTGATCTTTTCCCCCTCCCCACCCTCACTGGCCAGATGGGATTCTTTCGTGGAGCTTTTGAGACGTTAAATTTTCTCTTGCAGAGGACTTATCGACCTTTTTTGCTCCTTTTTGACGCAGCATTAATATTGTTGGTGGTTTTTCTCCCCTCCGTGACGCTGGCTGAGGCCTTTATGCTGGACTTTAGATTTCCCACCACGTTTTTGATACCTGGCCAATTATAGCTGTTATATTTTTATTTTCTTTGAGGAGACCCCCTTACTCAGGGATGTTCTGTTTTCCGCTGGGTAACCGCTGACTCTTTATTAAACTTTTTTCTCTTACACCATTTACCGCTGAGTTAAAACTGATATATATATATTTTTTTTTTCTCTCCCTTCCTCTCCCCCTTGTTATTTTGGTTCCCCCCCTCCGCTATTTACTAACGACGTTTGGCTTTGTGGACACTTTATGTTGCTCCGGGACTATTCTGCCGACATCTCTGGCCCCCCTTTTTTGTGTGGCTTAGCTGACTCTTTTGAAGACGTTCCCTGGCTGGGGCCGCCTATTTGTATACTCTTCCATGTGTTGTCCCTCTGTGTGTTTTTAGTTTTTATTTAAATTTTTTTTATTTTTTTTTATAATTTTTATTTTTTATTATTATTTGGCTACCTCGGGACGACTCGGGGGACACAGCCGAGGCCAGGTGTCCGGCTTGTCCCCTAGGGTGCCCGGGCCTGGTGCCAATTTCCCCCCGTGGTTTTCTCCCACGGTCTTCTGGCCGCTGGGGAGTTTACCAGGGTCGGCACAATCCTGGCCTTTCCCACTTTCTCCTACCCTCATTTATCCCCCCCCCCTATATTTTGACTTCTCTGTCCTATTTTTTTTTTCATATATATATATATATATATATATAATGTTTTTATTTTTATTGTTTCCAGATGTCTCGCTTTTCCTATACGATGACATGTTATGGTCTTACATGACCATATTTGTTGACTCATCGCTCCATTATGCTTTATGTTTTGACCCTACGAGGCCATTCCCCTTTTCTGTTTTTGATGAGAAACCCCCATTTGGGGGATGATTTTGCTGACCTCTATATATCCCATTCGACTCCTTGTACTTGTTTATTTGTTTCATAGCTGAGTATATTATCTGGCTCTGTGAGGCCCACTTTGCCGGTCAGTCTGTGACCCTTTTCTCGTAAAATAAAATTTTTGAATACAAAAAACCCCAAAAAACATAAAACCGCCGTACCGCAGCGAATAGCACTGCGGGGAACTTTGGACCCCTGCATCACTAATCTTTACACCTCACAAGGTCAAGTGAGGTGTCATTGGACGGGGCAGAATCTGGCCTTTGCATTAATACCAAACCTGACCATGTAAAATCTAAAAGAAAAGAAAACAATTTTTTCAATTTATTTATTTTTAGTTCCAAAGAGACGGCATTGTCCATTTGTCACGTATAAAATGAGCAATACCACTGCCATTACTCACCTTCTCATTTCCCACGCTAGGAGCAAGATCAGTGTTTTATACATTGTGTTTTTATGTAGAGCAAGGTCTGTGTTTTTATATTTTCATAAAAATAACATGTTCCAAAACACAAGGGAAATATTTCATTTTTTACTTAAAATTGTATATTTTCTCAGAAAAATGCAGTAACAGGTTCCCATTTCACATTTTTTTCAACAAGAATGCCCTATAGAATATATAACCACAAAGGTTTGGATGATAAAATGGGGGAAAAATGTTTACACTCTTTAAATGATTGAAATCTGAATGAAAAATTAATCACACAATATTTGCTTGGTTACATATAAAAACATAGAAACATAGAAAATGTCGGCAGATAAGAACCTTTCGGCCCATCTAGTCTGCCCAATTACATGGATACTTTACCTGGATTTATCTTTTGTTTAGGATAGCCTTATGCCTATCCCATGCTTGCTTAAATTCAATTACTGTTTTGGCCTCTACCACTTCTACTGGAAGACTGTTCCATGTATCCACCACCCTCTCAGTAAAATAATGCTTCCTGATGTTACTTTTAAACCTTTGCCCCTCTAATCTAAGACTATGTCCTCTTGTTTTGCTACTTTGTTTCCTTTTAAATATACTCCCTTCCTCTACCTTGTGGATTCCCTTTACGTATTTAAATGTTTCTATCATATCTCCTCTGTCTCCTCTTTTTTCCAAGCTGTACATGTTAAGATCATTAAGCCTTTCCTGGTAACTTTTCTCCTTCAAGCCGTACACCATTTTAGTAACCCTTCTCTGAACTCTCTCTAAGATGTCAATATCCTTCTGGAGATACGGTCTCCAGTACTGCACACAGTACTCCAAGTGAGGTCTCACCAGTGCTCTGTACAGTGGCATGAGCACTTCCCTTTTCTTACTGCTAATACCTAAACAAAGGAATATATTCTTGCAGAGGGAATGTACGCTATACAGAGGGAATATAGTAATACAGAGGATACGCTATACAGAGAGAGGATGTACAGAATATATACAACAAATACATAAGGGAATAATAATAATAATATTATTATTATTATACTTTATTTATATAGCGCCAGCATGTAAAGGGAATCCACAAGGTAGAGGAAGAGAGTATATTTAAAAGGAAACAAAATAGCAAAACAAGAGGACATAGTCTTAGATTAGAGGGGCAAAGGTTTAAAAGTAACATCAGGAAGCATTATTTTACTGAGAGGGTGGTGGATACATGGAACAGTCTTCCAGTTGAAGTGGTAGAGGCCAAAACAGTAATTGAATTTAAGCAGGCATGGGATAGGCATAAGGCTATCCTAAAGAAAAGATAAATCCAGGTAAAGTATCCATGTAATTGGGCGACTAGATGGGCCGAAAGGTTCTTATCTGCCGACATTTTTCTATGTTTCTATGTTTCTATGTTTCTATATTTCGCAGCGCTGAACAATGGGCACAATATAGACAGGGTTACAATACACTGAGACCGAACAACATTTGATAAACCAGTACAGGAGGAAATGAGGGCTCTATTCCCATGGGAACTCACAATCTAGAACACAGACATCAGGGAATAGGGCACAGAAAACACAAACACCCTGCATCTAGAATTGCAGATACAGGGTGACTAACAAAAGGAAAGAGCAGGGAAACAGTATGAAATATCAGGCCCGCACCTCTCCAATACATTTCTAGGCCCATGTACCACAAGTCCAAAGTGACGCACGTCACAGCCCTATTGTGAATTTTCTAAAGCGAAGGTTGTGCGATAGCAGCCCCTTTCTCAATGCAGTAAAGCCCCGGGAATCCCAATGCTGCTTGTTGTCATGGTAACAGACTCACTAAAGGCAAAGAAAAAAAAAACATACAACACTTTAAGTATTTCCCAATTGTCCCCAAAAAATTGAGGGGAAAAAATCCATTCTGGTTCCGTGACGGCAATCAGATCTCACATCGTATAAACAAGCATTGCTTTTAAACATTGTAATCCAGGGCTGTCAAACTCTGCCCCCAGATGTTTCTGAACTACAATTCCCATGATCCCCCGGCCTTCTATTGCATTGAAAGAATTCTGGGAATTGGCCATCATCATCTGTGGTGGGGTGCGAGAGTTAGACAGCGCTGTTGTAATTCTTATATCCCTTTAACCCCTTCATTACCAATGAGACCAGTGTTGTTGTTTTTTCTGTTTGGAAAATCATTTTTAATTAATTACACAGTGAGAAAATATTTGGGAATATTTCAGACACATTTCTTACTGTCTTAACCTATTTGGCAGGAAGATGTCGCCATCTGCGGTCAAATGGAGTTACTGCAGTTAGACCTGCAGCTCGTGGCTCTGTGCATCGACTGCGAAAAGCCCGAGATCTCAGGATATTCCCAAGTCGATTTTTTTTTTAGTCTCAGGAGTGAAGGGGTTAAACTAATGTTTACCGGCGAACCAGTGAATTGTGCCGTTCTTACACTAAAGTTGCTTTCTTTCTTTTTTCCCCCACATTTGAGAAGCATTTGGCTGTTTTGCCCATTAAAAGAGAAGGAGGGATGAGGAAAGAAAAATCACCGACCGTCGATGTCCACTGTACGAAAAATAAATACAACAGAAAGTAAATATTTTTCACATTTTTAATGGAATCAATAACAAAGCAGAGAGTCGTCTGAGCAGTGAGGATGATGGCGGAGTAATCCGGCCAACCCGTAATCCCACCTGTCAGAGCGATAATCATTACCATAGCAGGGAAATATTAAGGACCTTACTCATTAACCTCCGAAACTGGCCCAGAATTGCACTGAACGGTGAATTACACCATATATCCGCAATTTCAGGGCAATCCGTCTATTCACTAAGCCGTCAATTCGCCAAATACAGGAGAACTGACAGAAATACGGTGCATTTCAACGCAATTCGCTGTCATCTAAATTGTCCCATAGAGAACTAACGATTCGTCTGTTCACAGAACATCAAGTTGCACCGAAATTGCAGCAAAATTACCTGATTTCAATTTGTCAGTTTTAACCCCTTCCCGACCATTGATGTACCATGTATGTCACGCCCACGGGTCTCCCTTAGACCCGCGGACATACATGGTACATCAGCGGGCTCCTAACCTCCCTCTTGCCCGTTACTTACATCCTCCGCTGGCTCCTGCAGCGATCTGGCAGCCTGGAAGCCTGCCGTGCCGTTTCCAGAGGGCTGGCAGGCACGGTGACGTCATTACGCTGCATGATGACGTCATTGGCAGGCGTCCACCGGCACCTGCAGTAAAATCCAGGAAGGGGAGCCCTCTATATCCCCAACCATTAGGCCTAGAAACACAAAAATTGCACCGCTGGAAAGGGGAGAGTCTAAAAATACAAAAAAAGGTCTTTAAAAAATAAAAATAATAAATAGGGTTTTAAAAAATGTTTAAGAAATTATTCAATTTATTACATTAAATCCTATCGGACCTGTCCAATTGAAATCACCAAAATCAGGTAATTTCGGTTCAGTTCAGTGTTCTGTGAATAGATGAACCATTAGCTCTATGGGACAATTTCGGTGCCGCCGAATCACATAAAATTTGGTGAAAATACAGCTCAGGGAATAGACAAATTATCCCAAAATTGCAGATACTGTGTGATGCCAGCTGGTGGTGCTGCAGTGAGGTTTCCTGGACGGAGAGGGCACCATTCTGGCAATCTGGCATCTGGGACTGCTGCATCTGATCAGAGACCAAGGAGGGCTTTAAATAGAAGCAACTGAATGAGCTCTGTGCCCTGCCGTGGTTTCTAATGACCCCTCAGTGTGTTCCTGTTTATCAGTGTTCTTGATCCCATGGTTTGATGTCTGGCTAAGTATTCTTGGTTCTGATTTCTGCTCGTGTTCCTGTTTGGTTTATATTGATTCTGTGTTCTGACCCCGGCTATATATATTCCCTGTATGGTTATATATTATACTGATTCTGTGCATCCACCTCTGACTTTGTGTTTGTTCTTGTTACATAAAATAATAATATCAAATTAAAATTCCTATTCATATTTACCAAGCATGCATCTCAGAAGACGTCTCTTATTTCTATCTCATATAATCAAGAAAGACGCAAGCAGCGCTACACTATTGCGGAGATAACTGAAGAAAACAATCACAAGAATTTGATGCTTCAAGTATATCTGCCGCGTCTTTGTTCAGCCAGGACCTTTATTAAAATTCAGACACATTTATAACCAATGAGATTGTTCCAACAACAGACATAGTTCATCTCTGCCCTGCAACAAGGATGCAATGTAACAGCCAATCATGAAACAGATCACGTCAGCGTTAAAATGGCGCAGATACATATGCCACGTCGGAGATGAATAAACTTAAACACATCTGGTTTACATTTTAACTTTTGGAGTAACATACAAAAAGGGGGAAAGGAAAACCATAGCCCATCTGTATTAGTACATGCTTTTCAAACTAATGAGACATATTAACTAAGGTATGTATTTGAATTACAATATTTATATATTCATGCAGGAAATTTAAAGCTAATTATTTATTTTCAGTTCTGCAATATCTCTCTTGTCCCTGTGGGTTCAGTACTTCTATGTATTGTTCATAGACTGTATTCAGCTTAGTACTGGCATTCTAAAGACCAGCCAGTCAGATTAGGGGTTTCCTTGCTTAACTGTGCTTTTTCTGCGTGCTGGGTGACTCTCCATCTTGACATACGGTGCAATTCAGTGGCAGATTTGGAGGTTAATAACTAACCCTCCATGTGTTACATTGACAATTCTTTAAAAAAAATTGGGCAACATATGGATTTCAGGTGTCCAAATTGAAACAAAATATCGGACGAACCAAATCGTATATCAATGAATTTTCAGTTTGGACGGAAGATTTTCATCTGCTAAATGGAACAAATATCTTCCCGGTTCGCACATGCCTAGGGATTATCCTTAAAGCTACTAAAAGTCCTGATTTCCCCCAGTTTTTTGCTTTGTGAAGGGTCAGGGGAGTGTAACTAAGGCTGATCTTGCTGCTATTTATCAATATATTATGTCATTACACTGCCTTACAGAGATAAGCCTACCCCCCAAGATATTTTGGGGTTCCTACACTGATGATTCCACCCACTACTTGCCATTTGTCTCCCCACTCACTCAAGGCGTCCATTCATCCATCTAATCTCAATTTCGCGTTGATAATCTCTCCTTCCATTAATATTTTTCCATGAAATTCTGCTCTATACCCCCTACCCCAATCTTTAATTTCATTTTATGGCAATGATAGGGAAAAAAAATTATAAAAAAAAACTATTGTAATAACATTCCCCAAAAACACAAGATTTTTTTATGTGGGAAACTGGTCCAGTTCCTCAGGTCGGAATTTCAGCTGCGAGGATTTCAGCGAGTAGAAACTTCCACGGAAGGAATGCCAGATAATGCCAACCCCCTTGGTTTTCTGGGGGCCCTTCAGGTACTCCCCATTCAAGTGAGAGAGGTGACAGGCCTCGAACCACCAGCCGCCCTTGAAGTACTGGGCGCAGCTCTCAAGGTCGCCAGCAGATTGGTCATTTTTCTGGTCTTTGGTGGAAAAGGGATGGTTCCTCTGTAACTCCAGGGAGTCGCCTCGGGTTAAAAACATAAACTATATGTTAGTATGATGGAATTTACCTATCACGATCAGGCAGCTATAAACATATATGACTTGAATAATATGCTTATTAAGAAATAGACCTTCATTTAACGTTTTCTAAGACAAAGAATAACAATTTTGAAACACGACATACTCATTTCCTGCTCAAGATCTGCGGTCAAGCTTAAATTTCCTTATGTGACGTGCATCACTTTCGACTCGAAATACAGGGCCTAGAAATGTATTTGGGAGGTGTGAGCCTGATGTTTTATATTGTTTTCCTGCTCTTTCCTTTGTTAAATTCACCCTGTATCTACAATTCTAGATGCAGGGTGTTTGTGATTTCTGTGTACCATCTCTCTGTATAGTGTGACCTCTGTATTACTAGCCTGTCTTGTATAGCATACACTCCCCTGTAAGTAATGGGTTCCTTTGTCTTCACATGCTACCATCAACCCCCCCCCCCCCAGCAACAAGCAACAAGTTTCCCCCAGATGATTGTTATCAGACTCCTAAGCCATTGTTCCAATGCTGGGCATGTTTCTCTTGTTTCTGTACCTTCCCCTGTGTGTGTGCTTTTTCATATTCTAAAGTGAAAATAAAATCAGTCTCCATTTTGGGTTGAACCTGCAAGGATCTCCTGTGTGTTATTGCCGGCGTTCTGGGCCAGAAGCGGTCTTCTGCGGAATACTGACTTGAAGGGAAGCATTCTGCATGTGGACGGAAACCCCCACGTTACACCTTAGCTCACCCAAGACTAGGGAAAGTCATTGGAAAAGAGGAAGTATGGGTCGAGCAGGAAGCAGATGCTCTTATTGCCAACAGAAAAGACTTTACAAGTATGAGAAAACACTTTTGGAACAGTAAAATGTTTTAATAATGCTTTAATTTGTATTTTAACTTTTAATATGCTAATGTATGTAGGCGTATGCTTCTCTCTGATAGGACATCTGTAATCATTTCTATTGAAACGTCATGTAAAGTATATATGCTAATGAAAGAGGAAATTAAGTACAGAGATGTTTAAGTGAAAAAACGTCCACTTGTGCGTGTGGTTATTTCAAGATGCTTGATCTCTCTCGAATCGATCATGATGATAAATATTGCTACGGAGAGATGATTTTAACCGGTTATCAGTTTACAGAATAAAAGGGTACCGACACACATCAAGCAGAGGCTGAATTTTTCCTGCTATCATAGAATTAACAAACTGGTCAAATTGAGTCGATTTGGAGGAAAAAGAAACACTGTTCCTAAATAGTCACGCGGTGAAATCGGCACAGTGTCGGAAATTCTGTCCTCTCCTTTCCTTGTTATTGCTGCTGATCCAAATGAAAGGTAAAAAAACACTAAAAAAGTATTAAAACAAATAACACTTTTCATACCTAAATTCTGTAGCGCCAGCACAGCGCAATGGATTGGAGCGGCACAGCGCATGCACAGATCTGATCCATCGCTGCCTCTCTGAGAATGCTCACTACAGCGATTGGTCTCTAGGGTGATGTCGGCATGCAACGTGTAACTATGTTGGTCAGTGAGGATGTGGCATGGAATTGTTACCTGCGGTGCCGCCGGCGAAGCTGCCGTAACGCAACGTGTACTTGTCAGACTCTTCTTCGATGTAGAATTTACTGTACGTGGCGTAAGTGAAATTTCCCTCAAAATCCTCTACATCAACTCGGAGGGTGAAGGAACCTGTTATGGGGAGAATATTCCACAAATCATCATCTTCTTCAAGAACCACAAGAGAAATAAATGTGGTATCTGTCTGTGTCTGTCTATCTGTATCTGTCTGTCTGTGTCGGACTGTCTGTATCTGTCTGTATCTATCTGTCTGTGTCTGTCTGTGTCTGCTTGTGTCTGTGTCTGCCTGTCTGTGTCTGTCTATCTGTATCTGTCTGTCTGTGTCGGACTGTCTGTATCTGTCTGTATCTATCTGTCTGTGTCTGTCTGTGTCTGCTTGTGTCTGTGTCTGCCTGTCTGTGTCTGTCTGTGTCTGTCTGTGTCTGTCTAGCTGTGTCTGTCTGTATCTGTCAGTGTCTGCTTGTGACTGCTTGTGTCTATCTGTGTTTTCCTGTCTGTGTCTGGCTGTAACTGTCTATGTCTGTCTTCTTGTGTCTGCTTGTGTGTCTGTATCTATATGTCTGTGTTTGTCTGTCTCTGCTTGTGTGTGTGTCTGCCTGTCTGTGTTTGTCTGTATCTGTCTGTATCTGCTTGTGTCTGTCTGTATCTATCTGTCTGTGTTTGTCTGTGCCTGCCTGTCTGTGTTTGTCTGTATCTGTCTATCTGTCTGTATCTGCTTGTGTCTGTCTGTATCTATCTGTCTGTGTTTGTCTGTGCCTGCCTGTCTGTGTTTGTCTGTATCTGTCTGTGTCTGTCTGTGTCTTCTTGTGTCTGTCTGTATCTATCTATCTGTCTGTGTCTGCTTGTATCTGCCTGTCTGTGTTTGTCTGTATCTGTCTATCTGTCTCTCTGTATCTATCTGTCTGTGTCTGTTTGTGTCTGTCTGTATCTACCTGTGTCTGTCTGTCTATTTCAACAGAGTTGATCTCGGTGTTTACCCGTGGCTGTAAGTCGGCGGATGTTATCGTTCCCCAGCCAGAACTCGCCCTTTTGGTGGCCAAACCCTTTCTTGTAGCTTTTCCAGTCACGGAAAAAATCCAAAGACCCGTCATTGCGTTTCTGTAAAACCTGAAAGAGACAAAATGTTTTTCTTTGTGCTGCGAGAGGACACACAGGTCCATCACTTCCATTCTGGTTACATGCAGGGTTATCCAAAGAGCTCCGAATTGCTTGAGAAAGGTAACCAAACGCTGTGGCCTTTCCTGGCCTTTCTTGGCCATTCGGCTATCCAGAGAGCAGGCAATTCGCCAAATCCTGGCGAATTGCCTGCACATACGGTGCCTGTTCGAGGGCAGTGAAATCCCCATAGAGAAGCACTGCTTCGGCTATTCAGAGAACACAAACCAGCAGTGAAAGGTTCCCGAAATGCCCTGCCATTCGGTGGTTTAATTCGGCAGGTTTATTCAGGAGAATCCCATAACATTTTCAATGTTAAAAATATTCCCGTTTTAATTCAATATCTAATAAACCGTTCATTATAAAATTCTGCAGCAAAAAGTCTCTTTATTTATAGATTTTTTAGGATAGTTTAAGCATTTTTCTTAATTTTTTTTTTTTTTTTTTAAAAGTCCGATTTTTTTAAATTTATTTTTTTAAGTTTACTTATTTTTTTTGTAACAGTCCTCTTTATTATCATTCCCTGGACCTCCTGTGAAAATTTCAGACATTTTCGCTCAGTAGTTTCTTTGCAAACAGCGTTTCTTTTTCCCAGATTCATACAAACGGTTTTGCTAATTTATTCACTGCCTCCTCTACGTCACAGCTGCTTCGGCTGCGTGTGATTCGGCTCCTGTTCGGCTGCTTCGCTGTGTGTGATCGGCTCCTGCTCGGGTTTTTCGAAGGTTAATCCAGATGTTTTTGCGGGTTTTCGGCGTGCATTCGCCGCGTTTTGCGGTTAGTTTTCGTCAAGTTTGCGGTGACTTTTCACTGCAATTCGGGGACCCGGTGGTGCTCGCTGAATACACCGCAGGGTCACCGAAATGGGATCGGCAAAACGAACCGTATTGAAGAGAGCGAAAAGTCACCGAACGTGCAGTGACTTTTCGAATCTCTTTGGATAACCCTGATGGTGTCTGCTGAATCCCAGAGATACAGGACCAGGTCGGTACGGTCTGACTGCAACAAGGGTCAAGAAAACTGATAATTTGGCGACTTGGACAAACTAGAAATTATTTTCTTGTAGCTTTGACTTTTTTTGCGATTAGTTATTCCATTCCGAAGCATTCCAGTCCGAAGAACCTACGATCCAGCCTCCACCATCAGTCTCCATGTCACAGAGTACAGTCAGCGGCTTCTTGCCGTCCGGGTATATGGTGTACCAGCCGGTGAGAGCCAAACCTCTTCTGAGAACATCCAAGCAGTTTCGTGGACCTGAAAGACCTGGAGAACCAGTTATGGTTTTGTTATACCGAAACACAAAAAGACAGGAAATCTCTAATTCTCCTAATAGGAATTTTAATCAATAAAAATGTAGTAAAAAATGTGTCTAAATAATTAAAAGTTACTAAGAAAAATAATAAAAAGGTCTTTTAAAAAATAAGATTTACAAACTTTCTTTAAAAAATATACAAAAAAAATCTAAAAAGGACTTTTAAAAAATAAAAAGAATAAACCATCTGTAAAACACAAAAATTATAAGGATTTGAATAGATGAATAGACACAGGGTTATTCAAAGAGAATCAAAAAGTCACCGCACGTTCGGTGACTTATCGTTCTCTTCAATTCGGTGCGATTCGGCGATCCTATTTCGGCAACCCTGCGGTGTATTCAGCAAGCAGCACAGGACTGTCGTAATGCAGGGAAAAGCCGCTGCAAACCTGCCGAACACTCACCGCAAAACCCGCAGAACACACACCGAAACCCATAAAAACATCTGAATTAACCCCACCAAACACGCCGGAGAAACCCAAACAGGGGGCCGATCACAGTGCAGAGCAGCCGCCGGAAAAAGCCGACACCGCAGACGAATGGAGTGAAAAAAAACCAATTGAATTGAATGTTTGAAAAGTGAAACGCTGTTTGCAAAGAAACTACAGAACGAAAATGTCTGAAATTTACATATAAAATCCAATGAATGATAATAACAAGGGCTGTTACAGAAAAAAGAAAAAACGTTTAAAAAAAAAAACGTAAAAAATATTTTCACAAAAAAATCCCGAAAAATGCCTAAAAGATTCTAAAAAATCTCTAATTAAAGAGACTCTTTACTGCAGAATATTATAATCAACGGTTTATTAGATATTGAATTAAAATGGGAATATTTTTAACAGTGAAACCTAAGGGATTCGCCTGAATAAACCTGTCGAATGAAACCACTGAACAGCAGGGCAATTCGGCAACTTTTCACTGCTGGTTTGTGTTCTCTGAATAGACGAAGCATTGCTTCTCTATGGGGATTTCACTTCCCTCGAACAGGCACCGAACAGTCACCGTATGTGCAGGCAATTCGCCAGGATTTGGCGAAATGCCTGCTCTCTGAATAGCCGAATGGCCAGGAAAGGTAACCGAACGCTGAATTTCAGCGTTCGGTTTCCTTTCACCAACAATTCGAATCTCTTTGAATAACCCTGATAGTTTTCAATGGGACAAATTTGGTGCCACCGAATCACGGCGAATTCCGCTGTATTTAGCTGTATTTGACGAACTGACCCGTAATTGTAGATATGTTGAAATTCACAGTTTGGTGCAAATTGGGGTTAATTTGGAGGTCAGTGAATAACCTCTTTAGTTTCTTTCCTGTTGCACCGACGTATAAATAAGTCAATAAATCAAGAATTAGTGTAAGCTCTTACCTGCGGGTTCATCGATACTGCAATCCCCTCTGTCACCTGTAATACCTGCGGTGAGAATGGCAAGATATAAAAAGTGTCAAATTTGGGGCATAATAAAGGAAATGTGGGTATAATACATAACATAACAATGTGCACACAGTGAATTAAATGTGATGATATAGTTATGTAATAAATGAGACGGGAGCGGAAAAACAATATATAATATATTAATTGGGGGATAAAGCGCCATAATAAACTTAATGGGGTCATAATATATTAAATGGGGCATAGTAAATTAATTGGGGAATAAATAAACTTAATGGGCTCATAATATATTAAATGGGGGCATAGTAAATTAATTGGGGGATAAAGCACCATAATAAACTTAATGGGTCATAATATATTAAATGGGGCATAGTAAATTAATTGGGGAATAAATAAACTTAATGGGCTCATAATATAATAAATGGGGGCATAGTAAATTAATTGGGGGATAAAGCACCATAATAAACTTAATGGGTCATAATATATTAAATGGGGCATAGTAAATTAATTGGGGAATAAATAAACTTAATGGGCTCATAATATATTAAATGGGGGCATAGTAAATTAATTGGGGGATAAAGCACCATAATAAACTTAATGGGTCAGAATATATTAAATGGGGCATAGTAAATTAATTGGGGAATAAATAAACTGAATGGGGGTCATAATATATTAAATGGGGGCATAGTAAATTAATTGGGGGATAAATAAACTGAATGGGGGTCATAATATATTAAATGGGGGCATAGTAAATTAATTGGGGAATAAATAAACTGAATGGGGGTCATAATATAATAAATGGGGGCATAGTAAATTAATTGGGGGATAAATAAACTGAATGGGGGTCATAATATATTAAATGGGGGCATAGTAAATTAATTGGGGAATAAATAAACTGAATGGGGGTCATAATATAATAAATGGGGGCATAGTAAATTAATTGGGGGATAAAGTGTCATAATAAACTGTATGAAGGTAATAGTATATTAACCCTTTCACTGCTGAGAACATGTGGGGAACATCCTCTTTGACTCCTAAGGAAAGATAGGTGTGCAGATAGGTGGTTCCTTTGAACCCCGATATTTCCCGACTGTTGGCAGCTAGCAGGGTCATGTTTGGTATCATTAGAAAGGGCAGAGCATGGCCTTTCCAGTGATAAACGGCGCCATGTGTAAAGTAAATAAAAAAGAAAAATAAAGATAATAATAAAAAACAAAAACATGTTTTTTTAAGACGTTACATGGCTCAGCATTGAAGGGGTTAAATGGGGCATGGTAAATTAATTGGGGTGATAAAGCACCATAATAAACCAAATGGGGTCATAATACATGAAATTGGTCGTTTTCCCCTCCTGATCGTGGTGTCTGGATCCGCACCTGCTCACACTCCATCCTCTCAGCGTCTCCCGCGATTTCCAGACGATGCTGCGCCTGCGCCTGCGCCTGTGCCTGCGCCTGTCTCATTGTGTCAAATTAAACCCCAAAGAGATTTTCATAAAAGTAAATGGATTTATTAAACAAAAGGTGAAAACTAGTTTTAAATCCATGGATTTTCTTTACCTGGTGCCCCGGCCTGCCCGATGAATCCTGCGTCCCCTGTGAAGCACAGAGGAGACATTTACAATTTCAGCAGAAAAAGAGAAAGACAGAACCTTCCGTGGAATTTTTTCGGAACCTGCGTTCTTAACAAACCTGAGATTAGGTTTATTGGACTTTAGAAACAGCCCCGTTAATTAAGAAGATATTCACTAAGCTCCGAATCGGCCCGAAAATGCACCGAACGCTGAATTTCACGGCAATTCGCCCAATGCGCAGCGATTCAGCGGCACCAGAATTGTCCGACTGGAAACTATCAAATTGCCCCGAAATTGCAGCGAAATGCTGTGACTTTAAACAGGCGAATCCCATAGGCTTCAATGTAATAAATGAATATATTTTAATTTATTTTTAAAAAATGGTTTAATTTTTTTATCTTTTTTCAAAAACCCTTCTTATTTTCTTAATTTTTAGTTCACTTTTTTTTATTTTATTGTATTTTCTTTAACAAATTTTTTTTTAAAAAAAATTTAAAATAGTTTTTTTTAATTTTTTTTGCAAAAACCCATTTTATTTCCTTAATTTTTAGATCGCCCTTTTGTATTTTCTTTAACAATTTTTTAAATTATTTTTTAAAGGACCATTTGGACTCATTTTACAACATTTTTATTGTTTAAAATTCCTAAGGAGAATAGACTTAGCTTTTTTTTTTGTTTGCAGTTCGGTGGAATTCGCCAGGTGATCAACGCACTTTGGCGGTTTTTGCCGACTTCCGATAACTGCTTCGGTGACACCAATTATGGCAAAATACGGTGACTATTCACTAAATAGTGAATTCACTGTATCTTCACCAAAATTGGATTGGCGAATTGCATTGAAATGAGCCGAATTACTAAGCGCTGCAAATGTGTACAATTTTGCTGCTTTGTGAATAGACCCTTTGGTGTCTGCGTTGATTTTATCCCCTTCACTACCAAATTATTTTCCAAAAATCCACTGCCGGGAACCAGTGGATTTTTGGAAAATCGTTACTTAATTATACAATAATAAATATTTTGGAATATTCCAAGTGTATTCCTTACTGTAAGGATTTATGTGGCAGACGGATGTCACCATCTGCTGGCCATAAGGAGTTACTGCAGTCAGAACAGCAGCTCGTGGCTCTGTGCGTCGGCCGGGGAAAGTCCGATATGTCAGGACATTCAGTTAGCCGATTTTAACCTTTGTTAGCACATTGGGCATTACCCCCACAGGGCTAAAACTTTGGGGTCACCTTGTGGAGCCCAAAAGCAAAGAAAATTTGTTTGCAACAAATGAGTTTCATTTGCAGTGATCCATATCCTGTAAACACGATCTCAGGCTGCTGTGTCTGCCACGAAAATGTCTGGAATTTACATATAAGATCCTATGAACGATAATAAAAAGAAAGGTCTGTTACAGAAAAAACGAAACACCACTATTAAAGAAAACAGAATTTTTTTTGCCGAAACAGTCCCGAAAAATGCCTAAAAGATCCTAAAAAATCACTAAATAAAGAGACTTTTTGCTGCAGAATAAAATAATAAACGATTTATTAGATATTGGGATAAAATGGGAATATTTTTAACATTGAAGCCTATGGGAAACGCCTGATTAAACCTGCCGAATGAAACCACCGAACATCAGGGCATTTCACTAGGCTTGTGCACCGATTTTTTTTCCGGTTCGATTCGGTTCGATTTGTTCGGATGTTTAAAATTTTCGATTCGGCTCGTTTCGACCGATTTCTGTTTCGATTCGGTTCGTTTTTCGTGTACAATTTTTTTTCGGAATATCGACCATTTTTCGTGTTTTCGGGTCACTTTGCTCGTTTTTTGTATCGACTTTTCGTGATTTCGGAAATTTTCGTTTTTT
The DNA here is from genome assembly GCA_009667805.1 of Leptobrachium leishanense. Lineage (NCBI taxonomy): Eukaryota > Metazoa > Chordata > Amphibia > Anura > Megophryidae > Leptobrachium > Leptobrachium leishanense. The sequence continues at coordinate 146,236,783 of CM019071.1, forward strand.
CGGAACGTCTGTTCTCCTCGTTTCAAAGTGTCTAACTCTATTCGTTTTGACGTAAACTACTATGGTTTACTTTTTTTATACTTTATATATTTTTTTATAATAAATTTTTGGTTTGTTTATCGGATCCGATAATTCATTCCGTCGATACGATAATTCTGGCGATTCTATCGTGTTTTTTTTTTATTAAATAAAGATCCTTTTTTTCTTATGAATATACATTTCACAACTTTATTTAATCATATTAAAATGGTATGAAAGCCAAGGAACAAAAAAAATGAAACAACGATTTAAAAAACGCTAAACTGAAACAAGTGATACGCATTTACAAATACAAAATTTACAGAATCAGCGATATAACCGATAATAGTTAAATATACGATTTACAGAATTACCGAAATGGAACCGAAATCACGAATGGAACCGAAATCACGAAGGGAACCGAAATCATGAATAGAGCGAAAATAAATTTCGATTTGACACATTTGAAGTCCATTCGAAAAATCCGAAATTTTTTCGTTTCGGCTCGGAAAACTTTTCGGATCTGTCGGTTTTCGGGTCCGATCCGATTCGGAAATTCGGCCGAATCCGAAGACACGAATCGGGAAATTTCGTGAAAATTCCAAAATTCCAAAACCCGAAACGCACATCCCTACATTTCACTGACATTTCTCTGCTGTTCAATATGGATAGATTAATCATTGCTTCTCTATGGGGGATTTCACTGCCGCCGAACAGGCACCGTATTTCACTGCCGCCGAACAGGCACCATATTTCACTGCTGCCAAATAGGCACCGTATTTCACTGGCAATTCTCCAAAATTTGGCAAACTGCCTGCTTTGTGAATAGCCGAATGTCAACGTACGGGGAAATTCACTGTTCGGTGCCATTTCGGGGCCATTTCGGGGCCAGATCTGAATTCTGAATAAACCTGTTTGTGCATTAAAGCAGATATATTTTATAATGTCACAAGGGGGATAAAGGACCAGCAGTCATCATGCTGCACCGGGCTGTCATTTCTTCTATCATTTGCAGATATAAATATATATATATACAGTAAGTGTATCTAGGTTCAGCATTCAGCAGTTACAATGTAAAAGTCAGACTGTATCCCATATATTCACTCATAGGACACGCCCCTCTTACCTTTCTGTCCTGCGCCTCCTGGTAACCCACTAAGACCAGAAATTCCATCTTCACCTAAAATAAGAACACGTTTAGATCCTGATGACCAATAAAATTCCTCTTGTCTTCCTCCACCCCATCCAAAGCTGTCAGATAAGCCATGTTTTCCTGGACACATATAATTTATTCATGCTGAGGGGCAGTGCATGAAAAAAATGCCGCCCCTCAGCATGTATAATCCATATGCTACAGATAAGAAATCAGAAAGGAATCTCAGGTGACCTGCCTTGACTTCCTTCCTGCAGCATATGAATTATACATATTGCAGGGCAGTACTTTTCCCCTGTGCTCCCCCTCAGCATGAAATAGTGATATGTGTCCAAGGTAAACATGGTCGACCTGGCGACCCTAGCCCCAACTCCTCAAGACTGTAAGCTCCTGTGAACAGGGCCCTCTACCTCTTCCACTTCTATTCCTATTTTTGTCTCGATGCCAACTTGCCATTGGTTATTGTAAAGTGCTGCAAAAACTGCTGGTGCCATATAAATGACAATAATATATTATTATAATTAATAATAATAATAGTAATAATATATTCAGATTAATATTATTATAATAGTAATGATAATAATAATACATTTATATTACTAATAATATGTTATTATTAAAAATAATAATAATAATATATAAATTATAATAATATATTAGTAAGAATAATAATAATGCCTTAATGATAATAATAATAATTAATAATTATGATGTATTTATATTATTAATAATGTATTATTAATAATAATTATTATTTATTTATAATAATAATATATAAATAATATATTATTAATAATATAATCTCAAAACGGTCACCCGCCACTCGGAGACTGAGTAATAAGAAAAAAAAATCCTTTTCTATTGATTCGGCGTTTCAGTCCGCACAGGGACTTTCACCAGGAAAGTGCGGACTGAAACGTCAAATCAATTAAAAAGGATTTTTTTTCCTTATTACTCAGTCTCCGTGTGGCGGGTGACCGTTTTGAGATTATATTATTATTAATATATTATTTATATATTATTATTATAAATAAATAATAATTATTATTAATAATACATTATTAATAATATAAATACATCATTATTATTAATTATTATTATTTTTTTCTTATTACGCAGTCTCCGTGTGGCGAGTGACCATATTGAGCGTATAGTGGAGACCGCTTCCCAGTACCGGAGCATGAATTCTCTTGAAAATTGAGTGTGGAGAACGTGGATAAATAATAATATAATAATTAATAATAATGATGTATTTATATTATTAATAACATATTAATAATAATATATTTATAATAATAATAATAATATATTAATAATCATTTAATATTAATAATAATATATTATTAAAAATAATAATAACATAATATTTATTTTTTATTTCTTATATCCCTTTATATCACATTTTACCAAAAAAATCATCTGGACCTTATATGAAGGCAAAGAATGGTTTCAGCACCTGAACAGGGTGTGTTACTCCACTCTTGACGGTAAAAGGGAACCGCAAGGGGATAAAATTGGCACAGGACGATTTTCCTTGCCTGCCCCCTTTACTAACCCATTTGCTGTATTAGAGGCGGCCTCAGAATAATACAGAGGAGCGGACAGTCCTAGTGACAGTATTTATATAGCGCCAACAGGTTCCGCAGCGCTTGGGGAAGCACGAACACGAGACGCAATAAATAATAAAACATAAGGAAGAGGCAGCCCTGCCCGTGGGATCATTATCCTGCTGACACAGCACTTATACAGGTGCTTATATCTGTGGCATTTACAAGCTGCAAGAGCCGGGCCCCCTGGAGCCACCGGGCCCCTGAACATGTCACAGGCTGTCAACCCCTGATGACGACCCTGACTGTATGTGCAGAATAAATTAAAAAATAAATAAGAGACAGGTGATATGATCATAAACATAACTGATGGGCACCGCAAGTGTATCTTCCATTATTAATCACGTGACTGTGATATTAATGTATCATCACTTAGAGCAGAGTCTAACGCGCGTGTTTTCTAGTTACCGGGGGGACCGAATACTCCGGGAGCTCCTGTTAATCCCGTCGGACCTAGAAAGAAAAGGAGGCGAGTTAGACTGCAGGAATGACAAGTTCTGCCCCCCCCATTTATAACTGGCCTACATTTCCCAGAATACTTTGAAAGCAATACATAGTCAAGGAATTATGGGAGTTGTAGTTCAGCGACACCTGGGGGAGTGCAGTTTGACGTCTGTGGATCAGAGGCTCCAGGGGAAGCAGAGAAGTGATTCAATGTAATCTACGATCATTATATGTGGCATCATCACATACTGGCAGCTTCTACAAAGGCTTAACCCCTTCACTACCACGACTGAGTATTCATCACATTTCAAAAGCTCCTGCCAGAGCACAATATCTGATAAATGAGGTCTGATCATATTCTGGGGCAATGTAAAGGAATTTAACCCCTTAAGGACCAGGGGTCTTTAACCCCTTCACTGCGGGTGACGTGTGGGGAACGTCCTTGTTGACTCCCGCTATATGCGGAGGACGCTCCCGACATGTCGCGCACTTGCGGGAGCCCTAGGAGAGATACTCACGTCTTCTAGGAACTCAGAAGCCTCTTTTAAGGGCCTCCCTACATAAATGACGTCATCCCGCCATGTGTGATGATGTCATTTTCAGGAGACCCCCTGGCAAAGCCGGGAGATCGCCTGAAAGGGAGGGGGGATCCTTTCGGATCCCTCTCCCTCCCGATCGACAGGTCCCAGCCGTACAAAACAAGCACCGCTTAAAAGGGGAGAGTCTCCTCTTTTAAGCGGTGCCTGGTTTTAACCCCTTAGGCACCGGGCTGCGGTCCGGCGCTGGATCGCGGCATAGCTCCGGTGGGGGCAGCCATCTTGGATGGCGGGCTCCACCTCCGGGTCCCCCCTGGCCACCTGACATCATCATGTCAGTTAGTCGGGGAACCCCTAGCTGCCCGTGGATTTCCCAAGGAAATCCCCTGATGGAGAAAGGGGGTTCCTTTGAACCCCCATATCTCCCGAACGGTGGCAGCTAGGGGGTCATGTAGGGCATAATGTGAGCAGCCTGAGTATGGCCTTTCAAATGATATCAAACATGATCATGTTTGAAGTAAAATAAATAAAATATAAATTTAAATATTTTAAATTTTAAAAAAATATTTTTTTGTGTTTTTTTTATTAATGCAGCAATATTGTTCCCATTTCAATTATAATGTGAACAATGATGCTGCACTAATGATTTTTTTCTAGGTGGTGTGTTTGCTTAAAATCACGTAATTCGCCCCAAAAAAGTGTAACGTGTCCCCATTTCTAATTTTATTAACAAAGCGCAGCCCATAGAAAATATAAGCAAAATCTCGCATGATAAAGTGTGAAAAAAAAACTTTACACGCTGCAGATGATTAAAAATTCAAGTTTTATTGCATTTTGTATTACAATATACAGGCAGGACATGACGTATACATATAATAATGATATGTTATGAATCTGCCGGAAAGAACGATATATAATATGTCTGGGTGTTATAAAAAAAAAAGTGGCTTCAAATCGCGTTTAAACATGATGAGCAAAAGCAGTAAAAATGAGCTCAGCACAGAGGCGGGAAATGCCTCAGCAGCGAAAGGGTTAAAGTCCATGCATTTATGACGGAACAGTTAAGCCACTGGTCATTAAGGGGTTAATTTTCTGAAAACCATGTTTGTTTGCATGTGGGCCCGTGTATACGGCAGCAAAATTTCAGCACCTCGGACATGTCAGTCCAGGAGCTGAAACTACAACAGCTCAGAGTTCTCCTTTTCTTGCACAGAAGCCCCATAGCTTTATTCAGAGGCTTTAATGTACATGTAATAGAGCTTTGCAGCCACCAGGGGGAGACCTCTGCATCTCAAATAAACTGACTGGCTCTAAAATGAACCTGAAATGTGTTTTATGAAGGAAACATTCATGCTTTTCTCTGTAATGGGAAGTGATTTTCCAGAAATCTGCTGGATGCCGGCTGTGGCGTCATGGAAAATATTTTATTAGCTAAGGGTTAATAAAAACAAACAGGACTGGTTTATAGTGACCTTTAACCCAATCAACTGGGCAAGAAGAGAATATTTTATGTTATCTGTTTGCAGGATGTGGAGTGTGTGGAATAGCAGCTTAAAATCCCCAGACAGCTTACCTTGCACCCCTTCATGTCCAGGAGCTCCTGGAGGACCTTGTGGGCCGTCAACACCAGGACATCCCTGCAGGAAAACCACTCTATTCTCAAGCCCCAAATCAAAGAGGAGGACATCTAAAAACAGGAACAGATAAAACATTTTGTGACTGCGCCCACTGTGAGACTATTCCATGTATCTACTACCCTTTCTATATCACTGTTACTGCGCCCACTGGGAGGCTATTCCATGTATCTACTACCCTTTCTATATCACTGTTACTGCCCCCACTGGGAGGTTATTCCATCTATCTACTGCCCTTTCTATATCACTGTTACTGCCCCCACTGGGAGGCTATTCCATGTATCTACTACCCTTTCTATATCACTGTTACTGCCCCCACTGGGAGGATATTCCATGTATCTACTACCCTTTCTATATCACTGTTACTGCCCCCACTGGGAGGCTATTCCATGTATCTACTACCCTTTCTATATCACTGTTACTGCCCCCACTGAGAGGCTATTCCATGTATCTACTACCCTTTCTATATCACTGTTACTGCGCCCACTGGGAGACTATTCCATGTATCTACTACCCTTTCTATATCACTGTTACTGCGCCCACTGGGAGGCTATTCCATGTATCTACTACCCTTTCTATATCACTGTTACTGCACCCACTGGGAGACTATTCCATGTATCTACTGCCCTTTCTATATCACTGTTACTGCTCCCCACTGGGAGACTATTCCATGTATCTACTACCCTTTCTATATCACTGTTACTGCGCCCACTGGGAGGCTATTCCATGTATCTACTACCCTTTCTATATCACTGTTACTGCCCCCACTGGGAGGATATTCCATGTATCCACTACCCTTTCTATATCACTGTTACTGTCCCCACTGGGAGGATATTCCATGTATCCACTACCCTTTCTATATCACTGTTACTGCGCCCACTGGGAGACTATTCCATGTATCCACTACCCTTTCTATATCACTGTTACTGCGCCCACTGGGAGGCTATTCCATGTATCTACTACCCTTTCTATATCACTGTTACTGCCCCCACTGGGAGGCTATTCCATGTATCTACTACCCTTTCTATATCACTGTTACTGCTCCCACTGGGAGGCTATTCCATGTATCTACTACCCTTTCTATATCACTGTTACTGCTCCCACTGGGAGGCTATTCCATGTATCTACTACCCTTTCTATATCACTGTTACTGATCCCACTGGGAGGCTATTCCATGTATCTACTACCCTTTCTATATCACTGTTACTGCTCCCACTGGGAGGCTATTCCATGTATATACTACCCTTTATATATCACTTTTGGAATAGCCTCCCAGTGGGGCATTAACAGTGATTTAGAAAGGGTAGTAGATACTGCCCCACTGGGAGGCTATTCTATCTACTACCCTTTCTATATCACTGTTATCGCTCACACTGGGAGGCTATTCCATGTATCTACTTCCCTTTCTATATCACAATTATTGCTCACACTGGGAGGCTATTCCATGTATCTACTACCCTTTCTATATCACTGTTACTGCCCCCACTGGGAGGCTATTCCATGTATCTACTACCCTTTCTATATCACTGTTACTGCTCCCACTGGGAGGCTATTCCATGTATCTACTACCCTTTCTATATCACTGTTACTGCCCCCACTGGGAGGCTATTTCATGTATCTACTACCCTTTCTATATCAAAGTTATTGCTCACACTGGGAGGATATTCCATGTATCTACTACCCTTTCTATATCACTGTTACTTCTCCTACTGGGAGGATATTCCATGTATTTTATTATTATTATTATTTATTTATATAGCGCCAGCATATTCCGCAGCGCTGTACAATAAGCACAGTATAGACAGGGTTACAATACATTGAACAACATTTGACAAACAGTACAGGAGGAGATGAGGGCCCTATTCCCGTAGGAACTCACAATCTAGGAGGGTTGGGGTTGGAAACAGGAGGAGAGGACTGTAAGGTGAGAGTGATTGATGATTGCGTCAGTGAGTTGGGGGTTGGCTTCCCTAAATAGGAATGTTTTCAGGGAGCGTTTGAAGGAAGAGAAGTTAGGGAAAGTCTGACAGTACGAGGGAGAGCGTTCCAGAGAGTGGGGCTGCGCGTGAGAAATCCTGCAGTCTATCATGGGAAGAGGTGATGCGGGGAGAAGCTAGGCGCAGGTCACTGTTTGACCTTAGGGAGCGGGCTGGGGTGTATTTGGTGATTAGTGAGGACAGGTAGTGGGGCGCTGAGTTAGTGAGGGTTTTGTAGGTAAGGATAAGGATTTTGAACTTAATTCTGCAGTGGATGGGGAGCCAGTGAAGGACTCGCAGAGGGAGCGGCAGAGACAGAGCGGCGGGTGAGGTGAATTAGCCTGGCGGAGGCGTTCAGGATGGATTGTAGGGGGAGAGGCGGGACAGAGGGAGGCCAGATAAGAGATTATTGCAATAGTCGAGTCGGGAGATTACCAGGGCGTGTATGAGTTGTTTTGTGGTGACAGCGGTAAGAAATGGCCGAATTCTGGAAATATTACGCAGTTGGTATCGGCAGGAGGAGGAAAGAGACTTGATGTGGGGGATGAACCCTTTCTATATCACTGTTACTGCCCCCACTGGGAGGCTATTCCATGTATCTACTACCCTTTCTATATCACAGTTATTGCTCCCACTGGGAGGATATTTCATGTATCTACTACCCTTTCTATATCACTGTTACTGCTCCCACTGGGAGGCTATTCCATGTATCTACTACCCTTTCTATATCACTGTTACTGCTCCCACTGGGAGGCTATTCCATGTATCTACTACCCTTTCTATATCACTGTTACTGCTCCCACTGGGAGGCTATTCCATGTATCTACTACCCTTTCTATATCACTGTTACTGCTCCCACTGGGAGGCTATTCCATGTATCTACTACCCTTTCTATATCACTGTTACTGCTCCACTGGGAGGCTATTCCATGTATCTACTACCCTTTCTATATCACTGTTACTGCTCCCACTGGGAGGTTATTCCATGTATCTACTACCCTTTCTATATCACTGTTACTGCTCCCACTGGGAGGCTATTCCATGTATCTACTACCCTTTCTATATCACTGTTACTGCTCCCACTGGGAGGATATTCCATGTATCTACTACCCTTTCTATATCACTGTTACTGCTCCCACTGGGAGGCTATTCCATGTATCTACTACGCTTTCTATATCACTGTTACTGCTCCCACTGGGAGGCTATTCCATGTATCTACTACCCTTTCTATATCACTGTTACTGCTCCCACTGGGAGGTTATTCCATGTATCTACTACCCTTTCTATATCACTGTTACTGCTCCACTGGGAGGCTATTCCATGTATCTACTACCCTTTCTATATCACTGTTACTGCTCCCACTGGAGGCTATTCCATGTATCTACTACCCTTTCTATATCACTGTTACTGCTCCCACTGGGAGGTTATTCCATGTATCTACTACCCTTTCTATATCACTGTTACTGCTCCCACTGGGAGGCTATTCCATGTATCTACTACCCTTTCTATATCACTGTTAGCTCCCACTGGGAGGATATTCCATGTATCTACTACCCTTTCTATATCACTGTTACTGCTCCCACTGGGAGGCTATTCCATGTATCTACTACGCTTTCTATATCACTGTTACTGCTCCCACTGGGAGGCTATTCCATGTATCTACTACGCTTTCTATATCACTGTTACTGCTCCCACTGGGAGGTTATTCCATGTATCTACTACCCTTTCTATATCACTGTTACTGCTCCCACTGGGAGTCTATTCCATGTATCTACTACCCTTTCTATATCACTGTTACTGCCCCCACTGGGAGGCTATTCCATGTATCTACTACCCTTTCCATATCACTGTTACTGCCCCCACTGGGAGGCTATTCCATGTATCTACTACCCTTTCTATATCACTGTTACTGCTCCCACTGGGAGGCTATTCCATGTATCTACTACCCTTTCTATATCACTGTTACTGCTCCCACTGGGAGGCTATTCCATGTATCTACTGCCCTTTCTATATCACTGTTACTGCCCCCACTGGGAGGCTATTCCATGTATCTACTACCCTTTCTATATCACTGTTACTGCCCCCACTGGGAGGATATTCCATGTATCTACTACCCTTTCTATATCACTGTTACTGCTCCCACTGGGAGGCTATTCCATGTATCTACTGCCCTTTCTATATCACTGTTACTGCCCCCACTGGGAGGCTATTCCATGTATCTACTACCCTTTCTATATCACTGTTACTGCTCCCACTGGGAGGCTATTCCTTGTATCTACTACCCTTTCTATATCACTGTTACTGCTCCCACTGGGAGGCTATTCCTTGTATCTACTACCCTTGGTGGTAATGACAGTAATGCGAGCTTGCACTCACCTGGACAGGTGTTTTCCTGAACTCGACAGAAGGCCATGATCCCCCCGAGCAGTGCGCACAACGCCACCTTCCAGCACAGCATGGTGACACTGGCCGTCTCTGCTAAGGAACCCTCAGGGATTGGTGTTTTATCATTGTGCTGCTTTCAGGGAGTGCTTTGACCCTCTCCAAATATTTATCAATTCCTGATTCCCGAAAACCCCTCAGTCAGTGCCCAACGTGACGGCATCCTCAAACGTATCACTTTTTCAAGGCCTTTGGGTTTTACCCTCGACCTGAACCATTCCAGGCTGTGTTTGCCTTATTGAGCCACCGCTGCGCGTCTGATACAACGTAACTAATTAACCAATGGAAGTTCTTTTTCCACGGAACTAACCACAAAAAGTACACAAAACACAAAGTTTAGCCCCCTCTCTCCCAGGCTGCCAAGGGCCGGGAGCATTTCCAGTCCTTAACCCTTTCACTACCAAATACATGCATACAAGATATTACATTGATATACAAAACCCCATTTGAAATGCATACTGTACATGCACGATGCAGGACGGAGGACGAGTCCAGCCCATGTGTTACATCTATTACTTTCAAGTCTGTTTATTTTCCTGTTCATTATCATTAAAAGAAATAAAACCTCCCAAAAACTATAAATGGAGCCCAGAATGCTGACAGCAGGAGCAATTAATTTCTGTAAGCACCTAGGATGCAAGATTTGTGAGATCTCACTCGTGTGGAAGATGCATTGCTATTAATCTCATTCTGATCACTACAAACCCCCATAAGCAGGAGATCTCACATTTTATTATCTGTCTGCAGCACATTTACTGCATCTGCCTGTATGCTGATAATTCAGACCCCATGTAAGCAGGAGATCTCACCATTTTAGTATCTGTCTGCAGCACATTAACTGCATCTGCCTGTATGCTGATTAGGGATGAGCTGTTCGGTTCGATCGGTTCGGAGTTCGCATCGAACATAGCCTGTTCGTTTGTTCGCGAACTACGAACATTTCCGCGTGTTCGCCGCGTCTTCGCCCACAATGGACCACAATTCACTTTTCCACTAGCCTGAAGCTTGTAATTGGCTACAGCCTTGCACCTGACCACAGGTCCGGTGCAAGACAGGTTCAACACTATGCCAATCACGGCTCAGAGTCCTGATTGGGCAAATTTTGCCCAATCATGGGCTCACAGAGCTAAGTCCCGCAGCACACTCTATAAGGTTTCCGCTTCTGTACGCGTCTGAGAGGAGATTTCAGAGGAGATTGTTGTTGTGTTAGTGTGTGTTCTTAATGCCAGTCTGCCACCAGCTACTGAGGGGGTCTGGGGGGGGGTCTCATTTCTACAAAATATCTGGGAATTGAGGTGATCTGTGTCTTGTGAATCACAGCCAGTGCCACGCAGTATTTTGGGCGTCAGTAATTTCTACAAAATATTTGTGAATCGTTATAATCCGTGTGTTCTCACTGGCTGCCACCCATCAGGGGGTCTCACTGATTTATAGGAGGTTTCTGAGACTTGTAATCTGTGTCTTCTCACACAGAATTTTGGGGGTCAGTAATTTCTACAAAATATTTGTGAATTGAGGTGATCTGTGTCTTGTCACTGCCACGCAGTATTGTGGGGGTCAGTAATTTCTACAACATATTTGGGAATTGTTATAATCTGTGTGTTCTCACTGGCTGCCACCCATCAGGGGGTCTCACTGATTTATAGGAGGTTTCTGAGACTTGTAATCTGTGTCTTCTCACTGCCACCCATCAGGGGGTCCCACATACTTCTAGCAGATTTATGCGAATTGTAACTTGTGTCTTCTCACTGCCACCCATCAGGGGGTCTCACTAATTTATAGGAGGTTTCTGAGACTTGTAATCTGTGTCTTCTCACTGCCACCCATCAGGGGGTCTCACTGATTTATAGGAGGTTTCTGGGAATTGTAATCTGTGTCTTGTCACTGGCTGCCAGCTATCAGGGTGTCTCACTGAGTTATACCAGAGTTCTGGTAATCTTTAATCTTTATACTAGAGTTGAATCAGAGTTCTGTATAGGAACAGAGTTTTGAGGATTCGCAACAAGTACAGTGCTCTGATTCAATCTCTGAGGTTGAGGAAGGGAGTATAATCAACCTAGAGGAAGGGGGTGCCAGTGATGACACACAAATAACTGGCACTCATGTTGCCCCAGCAGCTGCAGCATACTGCCAAATTGGCTCCACTGACGAGGAGATAGGGGATGATGACAATGATGATGAGGTCACTGACTCCACCTGGGTGCCTGATCGAACAGAGGAATCAAGTGAGGAGGAGGGGGAGGAGGAGGCAAAGCAAACACGAGGCACAACATCCTCTATGACCAACGTAGCACTAGCCAGTCCAAGGCATCAGATGTCAGAGCTGCTCCAGTGCAGAGCGCTGTTGTCTCAAAGCACACATCCAGGAACTCTGCTGTCTGGGAGTTCTTTAAGAAATGTGCAGCAGACCCCACCGTTGCTATTTGTAATCTATGTCAGATGAGGCTCAAGCGTGGGAAAAACACCGGACACTTGGGTACCACGTGCTTGAGGCGACATATGACCTCCTGCCACACATCCCGTTGGCGCAAAACTTTGCGTAGGTCCTCCTCCTCCTCATCTGTCTCTACCCCCACTGTATGTCCTGCTATGTCATTGCCTGCTACAACCTCCACTGACAGGGATGATGCTACAGTAAATAAAGAATAATAATAATAATAATAATAATAATGATGGTACAGTAATGGACAGCATCCCATCAGCTGAAGATTTACGCAGTCAGATTACGTTGCCCCAGCTGCTGCAGCGTAAGAAAAAATATAGTCCCAACCATCCCCAAGCACAGCGTCTAAATGCCAGTTTAGCAAAATTACTGCCTTTCCAGCTGGTGGACTCTGCACCCTTCCGTGAATTTGCTGAATGTGCTGTACCACAGTGGCAGGTTCCAAAACGCCATTACTTTTCACGGAAGGCCATTCCAGCTTTATACCAGCACGTGGAAGACAATGTTATCGAGTTATTGGGAAAGGCAGTCAGCAGCAAGGTGCATGTGACTTTAGACACGTGGTCCAGCAAGCATGGACAGGGTCGTTACATTTCCTTCACGGCACACATGGGTAACTCTGATTGCAGCTGGGAGGGTTCCAAGACGGGGCTCTGTGCTGGAGCTTGTTCATCCACCACGCCTCCAGAAAGCTGCTTGTATGAGGTCTGTCTGATCCACCACCACCTCTCCCTCTTCCTCCTCCTCCTCCTTCTGTGTCTCTGGCAAAATGGCAGTTAAACCAACGCGTGGTAGGGGCTACACAATGGCTCAAGCAAAAAGATGCCATACTGTGCTTGAGCTGGTTTGTTTAGGGGACAGGAGCCACACCGGACTAGAAATTCTGTCAGCTCTGCACGGGCAGGTGCAGAGATGGTTAACACCATTCCAGCTTCAGCTGGGAATGGTCGTCTGTGATAATGGCAGCAACCTTCTCTCTGTCTTACGCCAGGGTTGTTGACGCATGTACCATGCCTAGCACATGTCCTAAATCTGGTGGTACAGCGTTTTCTAACCAGGTACCCAGCGCTGGCAGAGCTTCTCAGCCAGGCCAGAAAAGTCTGCAGCCACTTCAGACAGTCATTCCCAGCAAGCATTCGCCTGGCAGAAATTCAAAGAGAATTCCACCTTCCCACAAACCGTCTGATCTGTGACATGCCCACCAGGTGGAACTCGACATTAGCAATGCTGCAGCGTCTGCACAAGCAGCAGAGGGCCATCAACGAGCACCTGTGTGACTATGGCACAAGGACAGGTTCAGGTCAACTTGCTTTCCCCCCCTGCAGTGGCTGATGATCAAGGATGCATGCACTGTACTGTCACCATTTGAGGAGACAACGAGGATGGTGAGCAGGGATAGTGCATGCATCAGTGACACAATTCCTTTAGTGTTCCTGCTGGAGCACACTCTGCGGGGAATTATAGATGTGGCTCTAGAGGCAGAGCAGCGGGAGGAAGAGGAGTCCTTGCCTAGCTCTGAAGGCCCCAGTCTTTCCACAGACAGCATTTCAGCGGGTCCTCCTCAGATCAGACAGGAGGAGGATGAGGAGGATGAGGAGGATGCGGAGGAGGAATATTTGAGTAGTGGGGGCATTGAAGGTGGGAATTCCTCAAGGGAGGGTTTTGTGTGCCCAGAAACACCAGGACTGGTACGTGGCTGGGAGGAGGAAGTGCACGATGGAGTCATCCTCCTCATTGAGCAGGAAGACTCGAAAGCTAATGCCACCTCCAACCTATGCTGCATGGGCTCCCTTATTATGCCAAGCCTGCTAAAGGACCCCAGGATTCGTGAGAGGGAGAGGGATCATTACTGGTTGGCAAGCCTTCTTGATCCACGATACAAGTGTAAAGTTGCAGAGCTCATCCTGCCCGCACAGAGGGAGCACAGGATGAAAAAACTTGAGGATGCTCTAAAGCGACACTTGTGTAACTCCTTTCCAGGCACTGGTAGGTTACCAGGTGATGACACAGGTGCTTCTGAGGCTGCGGATGATCAGAAGAATAGTGGTGAAGGCCGGGGCCGCTTGACTGATGCCTTTTTAATTTTTTTTAGTCCACGACCCCCAGGGACGTCAAATGTAGGCACCCATTGCCAGCGTCTTCACCATATGGTGAAGGACTACCTAGGGGCAAGGGCAGACCTGGATAACTTTCCAGCAGATGATCCACTGGCTTACTGTGTGTTGAGATTGGATCACTGGCCAGAACTTAGCCAATATGCTATGCAGTTACTAGTTTGCCCTTCATCTAGCGTGCTTTCCGAAAGGACGTTCAGTGCCACTGGAGGTTTTGTCACAGACAAAAGAGTGCGTCTGTCCACCGACTCTGTAGACCGGCTGACATTTATAAAAAATGAATCAGTCCTGGATCAGCAGCTATCAATCCCCTGATGCTGACGTAACGGAATAGATCGGGGATGTCTTCTGCATTCACAAAACCTCCAGCACTGAACTCTTCCACAATACCACAAAAGGGTTACGGTGTGAAGGCACTTGCTGCCATGAAAGGCACAATATTTGGCTGCCCTGATGCCTGTGCCACATCTATATCATTTGAATTTTTTGAACCGCAGGGTCCAACCCTGCACTCTTCCACAATACCACAAAAGGGTTACGGTGTGAAGGCACTTGCTGCCATGAAAGGCCCAATATTTGGCTGCACTGACGCCTGTGCCACATTTATATCATTTTAATATTTTGAACCGCAGGGTCCAACCCTGCACTCTTCCACAATACCACAAAAGGGTTACAGTGTGAAGGCACTTGCTGCCATGAAAGGCGCAATATTTGGCTGCACTGATGCCTGTGCCACATCTATATCATTTTAATTTTTTGAACCGCAGGGTCCAAACCTGCACTCTTGCACAATACCACAGAGGGCCACTTGCTGGCCTGGCACCAAAAGCACAATATCTGGGTGCACTGACGCCTTTAACAGATTCATATCTTTTTAATATAGGACCGCATGGTCCACCCCTGCACTCTTCCACAATACCACAGAGGGGTTACTGTATGAATGCACTTGCAGGCCTGGCACCAAAAGCACAATATCTGGATGCACTGATGCCTTTACCAGATTCAAATCCTCAGAGGGGTTACGATGTGACGGCAATGTTGCCGACGCTAAAGGCCCAATTTTAAAGCACCTATTGTTACTTTCATCCAAACCCTGCACCATAATTTAGCCCAAAATATCAGTAAACTTTTTCTGCGCGTCCTAAAATGTCTTTTCATACAGGCTGCCTCCCCAAGCAGTTGTTTATGAATAGATTAAAGAAAAAGCATTTACCGTCATTTTAAAGGTAATTTTTTTGTTTTTAAATGTTTCTATACATCCTAGAAATCCGCCACTTCACGGGCAGGTTATGGGGACCTCCTTGGCACAATATTTGAAGGAATTTTTCGTTTTTATTTTTAACCCTTATTTCATGGAAAACTCACTGTCCCTTTAAAAACGTTTTTTTAAAAACTTTTTGTCCTTGTTTCCTGTCCCCCAGGGCACTACCCGGACCCCCATACACCTTTTATGGCAAATATCTAGCATATATGCCCTCTTGGAGGGCACTCTAAGGCTAGGGTCAGACGAGCGTGATTTCTACGGACTGTACGTCCGTGCATACGGATGTACGTCAGTACGGAAGACACAGTAGTGGCCACACAGTCCGTTTATTCACTGATGTATTTTTGTAGAAGGGAAAATAAAATAAAAAGCAAAACCATTTTGTCCGTGAAAAATGCTGGACGTATAAACGCTGGACGTATAAACGCTGGACGTATAAATGCAGTCCGTCTGACCACGTTCCATCACTCACACACAAAGCTATGCAGACGTTGCGGACGCAGCACACTTTGTGCGGCCGTTCTAGCGGTTGTACGTTCTTGAATGCCTTGCGTCCGTGGGCCGCGGCCGTTGTGCGTCCGCAGTTCAGTGCGGACGTACTTCGTGTAACGGGCTCCGATGGGCTTCCTGTCATGCTATCACGGACGTACTTTTAGGCGCAATCACGGACGTGAACACTACGCTCGTCTGACAGCAGCCTCAAACTCGAATTTTGAGTCCCATTGATTTGCATTGAGTTCAAGTTCGAACATTTTGAAAGTTCGAGTTTGAATGCAAGGAGTGGGAAATGTTTGACCAACGAGTGGGAAATGTTTGACCAACAAGTGGGAAATGTTTGACCAACAACGAGTGGGAAATTTTTCTGTTTTAATTCAATAGCTAATAAACCGCTTATTATTACATTCTGCATTGAAGAGTCTCTTTATTTATAGATTTTTTAGGATCTTTTAAGCATTTTTTGGAAACTGTTTGAAAACTTTTTTGTTCGAACTTTCCGCGAATGTCCCGAAAAGTTTGAAGTTTGCGAATTTTCGAACAGCCGATGTTCGAATCGAACTTCGAACCGATTCGAACAGGCAGCCCATCCCTATTCCCAAATTGCCGAAATGTTGGTATGTCGCCCGAAAATCAATTCCTAGGAGAATAATGTACATGTCTATTGTACAGACACAGAAAGAAATAGGTTTTGCTCACGTGAAATACCCTTTTTTGTCAATGCTTGATGGCATCTTACCGGCTCTTGTTACTGTGGCAGATATTGCACATTTAACTCATTCTAATGTCTCTCACTATTCACCATTCTTTCCCATTTGCTGCTATCCGGGGGTGGACTGACAAGACTTGGGGCCCCCAAATAACAGGAGATAATAGGGCTCCTCAATGTGGGGTTCCGATACACAAGGGACCTGACCTTGACCTGACCTCCACATGTATGAGAACAATGCTAGTGTGGAGCAGGCCCAGCCAAGTTTTATGGGGCCCTCACGGGGCAGTGCCCTATTGCCCTGATGGTCAGTCCACCCCCTGCTGCTATTCCTAAACCATCTTAATTTAGAACACAAGTTACTTGTTTATGCTTCACTACAAACTGCATAACCTTGTATTTATCCACGTGGAATTCCATCTGCAACTTCTCTACCATGTCACCTTACTTATTAAAGACATGAAATCTAATCTATGCATTTTTGGGCTGAATTTCAGAGATTGCTCCACACTTATCAAGCCAATACAAAGGGCTTAAATGTCAAATCCTTTGGTACCTCCTAAAAGCGCTTTTGGTTTTCCTTTTTCTGGGTTATGTATACATGCAGTGGTTTGTGTTTAACGACTCCATTTAACAACAAAATTTTTGGGAAATACGGGGGATTTTTGAAAAACAGTGAATTTTTGAATCGCCAAAGTGAGCCGAAAAGCACCGAAACTGCGTTCAGTTTGTAAATAGACTTCTGTGTGTGTGTATTTGACTGAACATTGATTGAAATATTAACTCTGTATTCTTTTTTTTGTGCATCCCCTGGTATTTGTATCTTTGAGTATTATTTTATTGTAAAAAAAATCACATTAAAAATGAAGATTTAAGGTTTATGATAAATTCCAAGACGTGTTTGCGTGTTGCGTCTTCACAGAAACATGAATAAATTTACAGGAAAGTATATTTAAATGTATCGTTTAATAAGTAGAAGAAAATCAGGAAACAGTGTGACGTTCCTCCTGCTCGAAGTAAAACCAAGGAAACCCAAAATATGATTTTATGAATGTTTATTCACATTCCAGCCACCCTCCCTTTCTCTTTAATCGTCGTTTCATTTGTGTTGTTGCATTTTACACATTGTTACCAACTTTATTGTGTTCTGTTTGTAAATATTATTTGTTTCATTGTATAAAAAAAAGAAAAGATATAGAATAGAATAGAAGGACGCGTCACGTGGCCTTTCCGGTCATATTTCGGGGCGTATTTTCATTTGGGAGGATTTCAGCGAGTAGGAGCTGCCTCTGAACGAGTGCCAGATATTTCCCCGGCTCCGGACTTTCTGATCACCGACCAGGTATTCGCCATTCAGGTGAGCATAGTGACAGTCCTCGAACCACCAGCCCCCTCTGTAAGTGTCTGCGCAGTTGATATCAGAGTTCTCGTTTTTCTGGTCTTTTGTTGAAAAGGGTTGATTCTTGTGAACGTGAAGTGAATCACCTTAAAGAATGAGGTAACAACGTCAGAACTTTTGTGTATCAGCGTCTCTACACGACAACCATAAAATAGAATAGAGAAGAAGGACAAACATTGTGCAGGAGATCTGTCTCTGCAATGCTCCTCTTTATCTAGACAGAGATAGATGGACAGACAGACACAGACAGACTGACAGCGAGATAGACACAGAGATTGATAGACAGAAATACAGATACAGAGACAGGCATGTTATAATATTGTCAGCTGATATCTCTCTATGCACTTTGTTTCCCCTGTCCCCGAAGCTGCCATCAGATACTTTGGGGCTCCAAATCTTTCTTAGAGGCTCTCTGTACCTTGTGTTTCATCTGGCCAACATACCAAATAGATTGCACGTCTTCCCCTGGGCCTCTTTCTCTATAGACTGCAAGCTTATGAGCCGAGTCCGCCTACAGTATATCTGTGTTCTCACTGTCTCTCTTTCTCTATAGACTGTAAGATTTTTGTCCCAAACATCCCTATATCTTGCATTCCCCCAGTTCCACTTTCCCTGTAGACTGTAAAGCTTGTGAGCTGTAAGCTTGTGAGCCAAGCCCACCGTGTGTTTCGTTATTAACCTACCTCTACTCAAATTCAGTATAGATTGTAAGCTTGGGAGCCAAGCCCACTTTATGCAATGTGATCCCCCATTCCCACTTTCCCTATAGACTGTAAGCTTGTGAGCCAAGCCCACTCCATGCTTTGTTTTTAACCTACCCCACTCGATATAGATCGTAAGCTTGTGAGCCAAGCCCACTTCATACCCCCTGTCCCAGTTTCCCACATTCCCTGTGCACTGTAAGCTTGTGACCCAGTCCCTCTATTCCTTGTTTATCTCCTGCCCCCACTCCCTATAGATCATAAGCTTGTGACCCAAGCCCTCCCTATACCTTGTTTTAAATCAATCAAATCAATACTCCTATTCATATTTACCAAAACATGCAACCCAGAAGACTTCTGTATTCCTCATGTAAACGTAGCAAGCGCAACACAGCGCAACATTAGCTAACGGGAAAACAATTAAACACCCACACAATATGCAGAGTAAAACTGCTCTCAGCATTCTTCTTTTTATCAGGCTCCAATATAGAACACAATGGTGTGGTACAACAGCCAATCATGAAGCAGATCACGTCAGAGTTAAAAAGGTGCGGATACATTTTCCATGTCAGGGATCATTTACATAGTTGCACTTAACCATTTATGGTTTACATTTTAACTTTTAGAGAGACAAAAACATTCCTATGCCCAGAATCACGTGTCATAGAAAGGGGAGGGGGAAGGGGGACTTGTCTGACCAGTAGCCTGTCCATAGCTTCAAAGGAATATTGAGAACAAACATTTCAAACTGAGCTAAAGGGGGCATGTTAACTAACAGAAGCTTTCATGTACAGGAAATTAAAAGATAATTATTTTACATAACTTGTGGTTCAGATGCCCCCCACTCCCTATAGATTGTAAGCTTATGACCCAGCCTTCCCTATACCTTGTGGTTCAGATGACCACTCCCTATAGATTGTAAGCTTGTGGCCCAGGCCCTCCCTATACCTTGTGTTTTGGTTGCCCCCCTCCCTATAGATTGTAAGCTTGTTGTGACCCAGTCCCTCCCTATACCTTGTGTTTTGGTTGCCCCTCCCTATAGATTGTAAGCTTGTGGCCCAGTCCCTCTCTATACCTTGTGGTTCAGATACCCCCCTTCCTATAGATTGTAAGCTTGTGGTCCAGTCCCACTCTATACCTTGTGGTTCAGATGCTCCCCTTTCATTATGGATTTTAAGCCCCCCCCCCAAGCTGATGCTCTTCGCTGTTTTGAGCTATTCCAGTTGTTATGAGTATTTAATGTATCAGGGTGTCTCCATTCACATCTTAGTTTATATATTCATGGTTACCTGCAGTGCCGCCAATAAAGCTGCTGTAGCGCAGCGTGTATTTCTTGGACTCGTCCTCGATCAGGAAGTCCCTGTATGTGGCGAACTTAGAGGTTCCATCAAAATCCTCCAAATCAACACGGAGCGTGAACGAGCCTGCATGAAGAACATCAAGACGTAAAGTGGGCGGATTAACTCCACCTGTGCAGCGAATGCTAAATCCTGCTCAGAAGCTGTTTGCAAGTCTTTGAAGAATTCTGATAGCCCCCCCCACTTCCAACGCCCAGCGTGAGATATAGCCACGGCCAATCATGGGCAGAGTAGAAGGTGGGTGCCTGGGTTTAAAGGGACGCTCTACTCATCCTGAGCACTATATCTTTTTAAAGTGGTCAGTATTTAAGGAGTGACCCCCCCGCTCCCTAGATCTGGTGAAATCAAGGGGTGAAGCGGAGGAGTTTCTTCTACCTCACGCAGCGTCACCAGAAGCCAGACGGGATTTTGAATTTCCCAGCTGCCGGTCACAAAAGGGATGTCACACACAGAGTGGGTGACGTCATCTTCTGAGACCAATCGCTGTAGCAAGTGTTCTCAAAGAGGCAGCGATGGAGCAGATCTGTGCATGCGCGTGCGGCTCCGATCCATCGCTCTGCGCAGGTGCTACGGAACTTGTGTACGTAAAGTGTCTGAGTCCCATAGCGCTGCGCAATGTGCGGTTCCTACACTACGTGACATGTATAGGAGCACAAACTGCGCAGAAAAGCTTCAGGGACTTCGAGGTTCAGGAATCTGCGCCGAAGAGGAGGTGCAGCGCGAGGCGAGGGGGGAAAATTAATAAAATCACCAAAAATAACAGAAAATAATCTGGCAGAGGCCGTCAGCAGCATCTAACCAATTATTTATCGTCAGAAAAAGGGAAACTCTATGTTTGGGTAGAATATCCCTTTAATATCGAGTCTGGCAATGCGTCACCCAAATCCCGCGAAGCTTTATCCATTCCGCACGATAAGTCTCAGAGCTCTGTACCTTCTGCTGTAAGTCGGTGGATGTTTTCGTTTCCCAGCCAGAACTCTCCCAGTTGGCTGCCGAACCCACTCTTGTAACTGTCCCAGTCGCGGTAAAAGTCCAGAGATCCATCCCTGCGCCTCTGGAAGACCTAGGGGGTGGGTTGGGGCAGGGGTGGGGAGAACAGAAACCATTAGTATTTTCTATACTTTATACTGATTATTAACATCTACATGCGCCTTTTTATACGTTTGTTGCCTTTAAGTTCAGGATTTACACTGTTCTGGACCTTCTGCATTGAAGTGGGGGGGGGGCGTTTCCACGAAACGTGTCAGATGCTTTAATTGGGTTTTTTTTGGATTATAATAAAAACCCTTTTATACTCTTGTGAGTGCGGTTTAAGGGGCCATTATATCCAATTTTTTTACATTTGTTTCTGTTTTTTATTCAGTTTTTTTCCCCAATTTATCTGTATTTTTTAACAAGTTGGGTAGCGGCTGCGCAGAGCGATGGATCGGAGCTGCAAGCGCATGCACAGGTCTGATTCATCGCTGCCTCTTTGAGAACGCTCGCTACAGCGATTGGATTCAGAGATTGATGTTGGCCACTCTTTGTGTATGACATCACTAGTGACCAGCAGCCGGGAAATTCATAAATCCCGACTGCTGGTGACAGTGTGTGGTGTGCAGGAAACTCCTCCACTTCACCCCGTTTTTCAATTGATCAGGGGGGCTTGGAGGGGGGTAGAAGGGGGGCACTCTTCACATCCTGACCACTTTGTAATCTTAGAGTGTCCCTTTTCAGCAAATATTGATGACATCATATTGGGCAGAGCATCTTTTCCAAACAATTTGGTCACTTCGTCACTTTCTTTTCATCCACAGCACAAAACCCAGTTTACAGAGGGCAAAGCACCAGGTGTTGCTCTGTATTAAGAAACAATAGGATTTTGATCATTTTAATACAGTGTAGGGGTTCCACTGACGTGTCACACACACACACACACACACACACACAAACACACACACACGCGACAAAATAAAAACTGGTAGGAAATGAAGTGCAAATTAGTAATTAAATGCACAGGCTGAGGTCTTACAATCCATCCTCCTCCGTCTGTATCCATGTCACAGAGGACAGACATTGGCGCCCCTTCGTCCGGGTATATGGTGTACCAGCCGGACAGACGGAAACCACTTTTAAGGACTTCCACACAATTTTTAGGACCTGAGTATGAATGAAAAAAATCATAAAAACATGCATAGTGCTATAAAAAAATATTTCCCTCTATAGGTGTCACTGGGTGCATTCATTGTGTGATATTTTGTGTTCTAAACTGCCCCCCACGATATCTTTGTTTCCATCACTTGCTCCTCACTGTGTGCTTTGGGCACAGAATGAAAGCTATAGGTCAGAAGTCCAGAAAACCTACCTGTTGACTTCCATGTGGATGTATGGAAATGGCAGCACCAGAGGGTGGTATCCAGTGTTGGAAGCCCACTATCAGATCTCATTCAGCTGCCATCTCTTATCTCTGGTAGCTTAGACAGCACAGTCTATGTGTCGTCTATTCTGTGAGGGTTCGATCACCTCCTGGTTCAGTGGAAAGGGGCGCCTTGGGTACGAGGATCCGTAACAACCAGCAGCATGTGTTTATAACGTGTTTTATAATGTGCTTTTATAATGTATTAGTCTAGTCTATCCAGTTCTAGCTTGTGTTAGTGGTAGTGCCCCTTTAATGATATCACACTAGTCTTTAATGAACATGAAAAAATGACTCAAAATCATGGTTTTCTACAATTTTTGATGTAAAATCTTGCAGCCATTGCTACATTTTACAAATGAAAACAAAGAATATTAATTGATATTGGCACAATGTAAACATTCTGTTTTTTCTTTCTAGGGATATGTTACTTCTTGCTTGTTTTCTGTTTGGATTTGCTTCTATAACTCTGCAATATGACTCTGTATAAGAGCCTTACCCTTAGATTGCAGGACGCAGTCCCCTCTGCTGCCTTTTGGACCTGTGGGGGGAAATGCAGAATACAAAGAAAGTGATATTGCAGAGATCTGATGGAGTCTGTGCCTGGAAGACAAACACAGGAAAAACATACCGTGCGACAACAATGTCTCTTTATATGTTGCAAAAACTGCTGCAAACTTCTCGACCTAATCACGTTTGGCGTGACTTGCAAATCTTTGTATCGCGTCCACAAGGTTTCTAAACCTTTCGTTGTTCCGAGCTCATTAAGGGTATTTTGGAGTCGTCAGGTCGGCCTTGTTTTCTTCGACACATATAATGTATTCATGCTGATGGGAATCAGATCATCACACCTTTAGGACCCATAACCCCTCATCTAATCCATCACTGAGAAATTAATTTTCCATAGGGTCTACATCTCATGGAAATGCCCCAGGCTGGCATGTCAGGAGGATGTGGACAGCGGAAGGAGGGGGGTGCCCTCCTATCAAAGTGCCAGGAGCGTGCAGCTATGTGTTGCAATTTTTAAAAAGCTCCCCATAGAGATCAGCGACTCGCTTTGTTTCGGAACTACATCTCCCATGATGCTCAGCCATTCATTCGCTTAGCTGGACCTCATGGGATGTGTAGTTCCAAAACATCTGGAGGGCTGAGGTTGCCGACGACACCTGGTTTAAAGTTTCTTGACATACCCCAGCTGAGCACAACAACACAACCCCAGAGTGACGATTCTAAGGATTCATACCTGTAAACCCTGGAGATCCTGATTTTCCTCGTTCACCTGAAAACAAAGAAGAGAAACTCAAACACCTGTCTACTTTTTAAAAGCAAATGAAAATATATATATACTGTGTGTATATATATATATATATATATATGAATTTTTTTAATATATATATATATAATATATGCAGTTTATCTATATATATATCGATATGAAATATCCAGGGAGAAGAAATGGATTTTCAAGTTAGATACTCTCTGGCCTTTGGGCCTGAATAGGGAATTTGACCTTCATGTTTGTTTCTAACAAGTTTTTCCCTTTTGTGATATTGATATTTTTATATGTTTACAATAACGTGCCACTACTTCTCTTTCAGATCGGTGTCATGTGTCCCCTGCCCTGAATCGTGGGAGCTCCATGTGACAGGTGCTATTTCATTCTTTAAATAGTATTGTATCTTTATTAGATATTATTGAGGAAATTATATTTCTTTATTTCAAACAGGTACTTGCATTGTATTGCATTATATGGTATACATGTTCCTATCCTGCAGGGCGGTATGTATATTCACAGGTATTTCTATGGAGTATATAAGATAATACGGTAAATATATTGTAGGTGTAATGTTAGATGCTGTTTTGCCCCGTCCACTATGAAGAGACCCCTTTCATGTCTTTTATTGTTGTTATTAATTTTCTCCAGTAATCTGATTTATATTATGCCTCGTCCACCAAGGGGTTAAGAAACAAAAAGTGTTTAAGTGTTTAATTGCCCAATTAAGATGGTTGATGTGCTGTTTGGAGCATATATAGGTCAGACTGCCTTTTATGTTGTATGTATGATTAAGGCCTGCGGGCCGAAACGTCACATTTTTTACATGCAGTATCTGATGTCTCTGTAAAAAAGGCTTACTGACACTCCAGACCGCTTTAGCAACTGCTTCCTTTTGTTTCATATGGTAAATGTGCTGCAGACAGATAATAAAACAGTGAGACCTCCTGCTTACACGGGGTCTGCATTATCAGCATACAGGCAGATGCAGTAAATATTCTGCAGACAGATAATAAAACAGTGAGACCTCCTGCTTACACGGGGTCTGCATTATCATCATACAGGCAGATGCAGTAAATGTGCTGCAGACAGATAATAAAATGGTGAGATCTCCTGCTTACACAGGGTCTGCATTATTAGCATACATGCAGATGCAGTAAATGTGCTGGAGACAGATAATAAAATGGTGAGATCTCCTGCTTACACAGGGTCTGCATTATCATCATACAGGCAGATGCAGTAATTGTGCTGCAGACAGATAATAAAATGGTGAGATCTCCTTTCACGGGGTCTGCATTATCAGCATACATGCAGAAATGGCCTTTGTGTCAGTAAATGTGCTGCAGACAGATAATAAAATGGTGAGATCTCCTGCTTACATGGGGTCTGCATTATCATCATACAGGCAGATGCAGTAAATATGCTGCAGACAGGTAATAAAACAGTGAGACCTCCTGCTTTCATGGGGTCTTCATTATCATCATACAGGCAGATGCAGTAAATGTGCTGCAGACAGATAATAAAATGGTGAGATCTCCTGCTTACACGGGGTCTGCATTATCAGCATACAGGCAGATGCAGTAAATGTGCTGAAGACAGATAATAAAATGGTGAGATCTCCAGCTTACACGGGGTCTGCATTATCAGCATACAGGCAGTTGCAGTAAATGTGCTGCACACAGATAATAAAATGGTGAGATCTCCTGCAACTGTTATAATAACAACATACATGAACGGAAATCAATTGAGAAACACACGTATTAACCTTTTATTCCAGGAATCCCTGGTAAACCGCCACGCCCGGGAGATCCTCTCACACCTAAAATTAAAAGACATTTAAGAGAGACGCTAAGACAGTGTTTCTCAAACCTGTCCTTGTCAGGACCCTCCGCCTCGCCAGGTTTGCAGGATATCTGAAGCACAGCACAGGTGATATAATTTGCTGCTCAGTGATTGCAGGATTCAGTCTGTGTTTCCTCAAGGAAATCCTCAAAACCTGGCCTGGATGAGGGTCCCGAGGACAGGTTTGGGAAACACTGCGCTAAGAGGACACATTAGGCAGGTGCGATCCCAAAATAAAGAATAGAAATCAAATATATATATACGTAGATAACTCAGATGGGAAATAAATTTTAAAAAACTGCAACTTTATACAATAGCCTTAGGATGTCTGTAAACACAATGGTCACATGGTCTATCTACCTATTTACCATGACCTGGCCAATACCAGTCACATCTAAGATCATCTAATATAATATTCTCATTATAAAGGACTTTACAGCCTGCTGCGTCATTCCTCTTTTCCCTTCAGCTTGCTATACAGGAGCACTGTGCTTTATGAGCTCTTCAGATCCTGGTAATGTGCTCTGTGCTGGATCTAGTCAGAGCCCAATGGAACAAATCCTCTCCTCGCATCCTGACTTCATCAGCAACGGAGACAAGGTATAATCCAGAATAAGGTTCAATGAGTGCATACATGGGTTGGAAAGGAACAGGTTAATAATAATAAGTGGCAATAATAGAAAGCAAAACTGACTACCCCTTATCTAAGGGAGTTTTGGGATTTCGGGGGATTTTGAGAAATTTGCTTAAAATAATGAGACATCTCAGGGACCCGAGTCTAAACAGGACATTCATTTATGCTTCACACACACTTTATACACAGCCTGAAGGGCGTCTATACAGGATTTTAATCCCGCATGGTGTCAGCGATGGAATTTTACATTTTGTCCCCGTCACGTGGTGCCAGCGGTGGGATTTTACATTTTGTCCTGTCACGTGGTGTCAGCAGTGGGATTTTACATTTTGTCCCCGTCACGTGGTGTTACCGGTGGGATTTTACATTTTGCCTCCGTCACGTGGTGTCAGCGGTGGGATTTTACATTTTGTCTCCGTCACGTGGTGTCAGCGGTGGGATTTTACATTTTGTCTCCGTCACGTGGTGTCAGCGGTGGGATTTTACATTTTGTCTCCGTCACGTGGTGTCAGCGGTGGGATTTTACATTTTGTCTCCGTCACGTGGTGTCAGCGGTGGGATTTTAAATTTTGTCCCCATCACATGGTGTCAACAGTGGGATTTTACATTTTGTCCCTGTCACGTGGTGTCAGCGGTGGGATTTTAAATTTTGTCCCCGTCACCTGTTGTCAGCGGTGGGATTTTACATTTTGTCCCCGTCACGTGGTGTCAGCGGTGGGATTTTACATTTTGTCCCCGTCACGTGGTGTCAGCGGTGGGATTTTACATTTTGTCCCCATTAAGTGGTGTCAGTGGTGGGATTTTACATTTTGTCCCCATTAAGTGGTGTCAGCGGTGAGATTTTACATTTTGTCCTCGTCATGTGGTGTCAGCGGTGGGATTTTACATTTTGTCTCCGTCACGTGGTGTCAGCGGTGGGATTTTACATTTTGTCCCCATTAAGTGGTGTCAGTGGTGGGATTTTACATTTTGTCCTCGTCACGTGGTGTCAGCGGTGGGATTTTACATTTTGTCCCCATTAAGTGGTGTCAGTGGTGGGATTTTACATTTTGTCCTCGTCACGTGGTGTCAGCGGTGGGATTTTACATTTTGTCCCCGTCACATGGTGTCACTGGTGGCATTTTTTATTTGTGGTGTCATGTCGGGGCTCGATGTTTTCGTATTTATATCACACTGCGGTTTTTCAGATAAGGGATACTATTTTCCTTGTGTGCATGGATATTATTATATATTTTTTTTAAAAATAAAAACAAAAATTTGAAAGCTTCATCTTTTACCCTGAAAAAATTAGTGGATCGATGTTTCTCTGGAGTAAAGACCTCACAAATTGGAGTGAGATTTATTAAGACTCACCACGGGCTGTTGAGGGGTCTCGACTCTCAGGTGAGCCTCAACACTCAGCTCAGGACTTGTGAATATGCATTATTTCCTGCATGTTTAGAGTGATTTTACACATTTTTGGTGGTCTTCCGCATGTTTATCTTATTGTAACAGTCATTTTAGGCTGTGTGTGTGTCTTTTGCTGTGGGAAAGTATCATGTGAATCTGCTGCAAACTGTCATTATTTATCATTATATTAAACCAGAGCTGTTACATCAGAATGACGAGGGACACTCTCTTACTCGCCTCCGAGGCCTTGCTGAAATAATTACAGTGAAGTAAACATCCCAGCTCTCCCCCAGTTAGGAGAGTCTTACTGACTTTCACTGTTACTGAGCTGCAATGTCCTTTGTGACATTGTTCATTTGGATGCCGAGTCCAGCAGAACATCTTAGCAGATGTGACCCAATCAATGCGCTGCTACGGAGTAAGAGTTACCTGGTTCTCCAGCATCTCCCTGTTTTCCGGCAAATCCAACAACCCCTTATCAATAAAGGAAAAGAAATGGAAATATAAGAAAATTATTAGATTCAAGGAAGAAGATTTGAGACAAATTACAATTATACGATGAGGAAAACTGCGCAGATATGTAATTATTACAGACATCTCTCCATGTGAATAATAAAAAAACACTTATTATTTAATGTCGCAGCATAAGGGCAGCTTATTACAAAATATTATGCAATTAATTGGGTGCGCAGAGTAGCATTCTGTAATATAAACACATAATATATAACTAATATATTTATAATTATTATTTATTATATATTTAAATGTATTATCAATTATAATTACTTATTAATTTAATTACTATTATAATTGTTATAATTTATTATTTATAATTTTTTTGTTATTTGAGTATGACGTTATACATTTAATTTTTTTGTGTTTTGTTTACTCCTTCGCCGAATTGCACTTTTTTTGTTACAATAAAAATGATTGGGATAGCAGGTGCAGCAAGAAAATAATTCCCCACTTCACAAAGCACCACTAAGCCGGACCACCAGGGGAAACCAATACCCATGTAACCACACGCCACTCCCTAAAGGCAGTCCTGAACACAGGATATGTCAGTAATTCTGCTTATAGGTGGACATTCTCATATATTTAATAAATCACCTAAAATTTAAACTTCATACTTTCTAACATTTTTTTATAAATAAACAAAAATATTGTTGAAATGAAACATTTTTTTTCACACAGCGATCACTTTGGAAAGCCTGAAATGTTAGCACTGGCACAAGATGGCCCGTTACGTCATACTGAAAAAAATTATAATTAAAATATATATATGTATTGAAAAATAAAAAAATATGTAATATATATATATATATATTTATATATAAAAATAAGTATTAAAATTATAAATAAAAAATAAATATGAAAAATATAGATAAATATCGATTAACAAAAATATTTAAATGTTATATGTATTTTAAGAATCCTGATGGCATTTTTCAGCAAAAACTAGCACAGGCTATAGTAATAAAATAATGTGTGCAATATGTATGTAATGTCCTCAGTGCAGAAGATACAGTATATGTATCTTTAGTGTAGGCGTGTGCTCGCACTATGGCATCCTGCATCTTGTGCCTGTACTGTAGAGTGTCTCATGAGCCCCTTCCTGACTGTTATTATGTAGCAATAAAGATTTGTTTGCTCCTCTTTACTAATGAGACAGAATGGAGACCAGAATGAGAAATTCATTTCTCCCCATGATGAAAAGAAATATCCCTACTTCAGGGTAAAGGGACAGAAATGGGGTTTTATGGGCTTTTTTATTCACTTATTTTACTTTTCTTTATTATGTTGTGATATATTATATACAATTGTGTTTGTATTTCTCTGGGATCAAAGGGCTGTCAATTCTCTTACCTGAAAACCCCAGGGGTCCTGTGTCTCCCTTTGGACCAGGTGGGCCACTCAATCCAGGGCATCCTCGCACGTTGGCCACATTATTTCCTTCACCTTGAGCAGAAAACCTGACCTCTGCATTAACCAGAAAGCCATTAGAGACAATCATATCAGACGCATCCAACTCTTCCATATCATATCAGGAAAATAAATGTAAACAATAAAGAAATGAAAAATAAATACATGTGAAGGAGGTGAAAGGTGGTGTATGTTGGCCACCACTGCTCAGGGCTAAATAGCCTTAACATGCACACACATAAGAGCAAATCATAAAATGATAAATAAAATAAATAATACATAAAACAAACAATAATAATTAATATAATAATAATATGCTTACAATATTTTACTATTATTATTATTATTAATATTACTATACACCCTTAGTATACATGAATTGATACAAGCACGTTAATTAAATAACCTTAACATGCACATACATAAGAGCAAATCATAAAAATAATATAATGCATAAAACAAAAAATAATAATAACATATTATTATTATTATATTTTTATTATAACAAAATGTTATTATTATTATTACTATACACCCTTCATATACATGAATTGATACAAGCACATTAGTTAAATAACCTTAACATGCACACACATTAGAGCAAATCATAAAATACTAAATAAAATAAATAATACATAAAACAAACAATAATAATAAATAAAACCTATTATTATTAGATTTTTATTATTACAATATTTTATTATTATTATTATATTATTATTACTATACACCCTTAGTATACATTAATTGATACAAACACATTATTTAAATAACCTTAACATGCACACACATAAGAGCAAATCATAAAAATAAAATAAATAATACATAAAACAAGCAATAATAATAATAAATAACATATTATTTTTATATTTTTATTATTACAATATTTTATTATTATTATTATTATTACTATACACCCTTAGTATACATGAATTGATACAAGCACATTAATTAAATAACCTTAACATGCACACACATAAGTGCAAATCATAAAATAATAAATAAAGTAAATAATACATAAAACAAACGATAATAATATTAATCATAATTATATTTTTATCATTACAAAATTGTATTATTATTATTACTATACACCCTTAGTATACATGAATTGATATAAGCAAATTAATTAATAAATAACCTCAAATAAATAATAACAGTAATTATTTTCCATATTTTTAATTATTTTTATAGCTTATTCTTATAATTAATTCTTATATTTTTTTTATTATACATCTTAATGTTAATACATATTTGTGATTGACAGAAAGAAAATAATGACAATAATCATTATTTTGTTGAATCAGTGCATGTATAACAAGGATTTATTCAGTAGACAGAGAGGAGTAATGAGGCTGAGGAGCAATGGAAGGTGAGGACGGAGAATGGACCAGAGGAACAATGGAAAGTAAGAAGAATAAAGCTAAGGCGCAATGGAAGGTTAGATAAATCGGGAGGAGGAACGACTTCAGGTGAGGGGAATGGGGCAGAGGAACAATGGAAGGTGAGAAGAATGGGGCAGAGGAACAATTAAAGGTTAGACATCTGGGGCAGAGCGTTGAGGAGAATATGGCAGATGCAAAACATAGCCGAGAGAGATGCTGGAAACCTTTAGCTCCGCGCTCATAAAGCTCATGATTTAGCAGCGGTTCTCCAACTCAAAACTCATCCATATTAGAGAAACCCAATGTTTGGGCTGGGAAAACCTAAAGGAGGACCTGAGTGTTGGGTCGGCTTGTAATGTATGTGCCTACTCACCTGGACAGACAGGTCCTTGAGCCTGAGAGAAGGCTGCGATCCCCCTGAGCAGCACGCACAAGGCAACCTTCCATGACACCATGATGTCCCCGGCCGTCTCCGCGAGTGAATCCACCGAGTTTTGTGTTTTATCATTGTCTCGTGTGCAGCTGGTACTTTGACTCTTCCTTCAAATATTTGTCCTGTCCGGCTTCCCGAAACACGAACCCTGCAAAGTGAGGTCAACCACGCACACGGATAGTTTTGCAATAGAGTGGCAGCCGATTTCTGCAGAATATTGTCCTTTACGGGTGTATTTGCACGGATTATTCATTTTGTTATTTTGTATCGATCTGAGCCTGTGCCATCAATATGTAACTCATTAACCGTTTACATCCCAGAACACTTCTGAATAATAAAACCTGCTCTATTAAAGGGACGCTGAGTTCGTTTTGTTGCCTGTAATTAATTAGGCAGCTCTTACTGAAAGCCTCTGCGCAATTATTTTTTAATGATTTTTTTCTTTTTGGGTGGTTTTACTCACCTTTTTCCCCCTCGTCGCAAGCCGCTCCTCCTCTTCGCCTCAGGGACTCCCGAACCAGAAGTCCCTGAAGATTTTCAGCGCTATGTGCGCTCCTCTGAAATTTGCGTAATGTAGGGGCTGCGAAATGCGCGGCGTAACGTATGGTTTCCATCAGAAGTCGTAGTCGTAAGTCCCTCAGCTACCCATTTCAGTAAATGAATTAAAAATGGATCATTTTGCGCCTCTTCTGCATCTGTTATTTTACATGCAGTGGGTAAATTCATGGTGGACCACAAAGGGGTAAAAAGTATTCCCAGGTAGTCTAGCACTTGCTCTGTGCCTCTACCTGTAGTAGACCATACTAATTGCTTGATCAGTAATAGTGATGGATCGAACACCCCCATGTTTGGTTCACTTTCGAACTCGAACACCTGAAAAGTTTGATCGTGAACTCGAACACATTTCAAACACCATTAAAGTCAATGGGGCTCGAACGCTCAAAAATTAAGGACCCCTCCAAGAGGGCATATATATAAGATATTGGCCATAAAAGGTATATGGGGGTCCGGGTACTGCCCTGGGGGACAGGAAACAATGGGGAAAAAAGTTTTTAACCCTTTCACTGATGAGTGCAGAGCCATTTCACTGCTGTGCGCTGAGCTAATTTTTACCACTTTTGCTCATGTTTAAACGTGATTTGAAGCCGTGGGAAATGTTTGACCAACAATGAGTGGGAAATGTTTGACCAACAAGGAGTGGGAAATGTTTGACCAACAATGAGTGGGAAATGTTTGAAGAACAAGGAGTGGGAAATGTTTGACCAACAAGGAGTGGGAAATATTTGACCAACAAGGAGTGGGAAATGTTTGACCAACAAGGAGTGGGAAATGTTTGACCAACAAGGAGTGGGAAATGTTTGACAAACAAGGAGTGGGAAATGTTTATGAATTCCAAAGGCTTCAATCTTAAAAATATTCCCGTTTTAATTCACTATCTAATAAACCGTTTATTATTATATTCTGCAGTAAAGAGTCTCTTTATTTATAGATTTTTTTAGGATCTTTTAAGCATTTTTTTGGAATTTTCTTTTTTTTAAAAATTAACTTTCTGCGAATGTCGCGAAAAGTTCGAAGTTCGCGAATTTTCGAACAGCTGATGATCGAACCGATTCGAACAGGCAGCACATCTCTAATCAGTAACAGAGTGTTCTGCACAGCCCCGGATGACAGCCCACCAGGAAGTTTCCCGGTGTCCCGTTGGGCAAGTTCTGGGAGACATTGATGGGCCATTACATCTGTACCACATTAACAAGCGGCATGGGGTTTTGCAAGGCCTGGGAACATATCATGGGCTGTCATCCCCCTGATGGCGCCCCTGGCACTAATGGACTCGCGCACTTTATGTATTTAATTATCTGATCTTCCCTGTGATCATGTTTTTTTAGGTTTGCTTTCATTCCTCCTCTCTTTTTCTGTGCATTATTTTATTAACATGTTCTGCTTCACTGGGCAGTTGCTGGAGACACTGCTTGTATCATTTTAAGTGTGAGTAGGATCTGGCTCACTGGGGCAGTTGCTGGAGACCTTGCTTGTATCATTTGTGGTAGGGTCGTGGCCAAAAGAGGGTCAGGACAGCCAGGAGGTTGCACTGCAAACAACGTTTATTTTGGTGTGGTAAATATCTTGCGGGTTTTTTGGGTGATTCCTCTTTAAATCACATGTTTTGCCACGCAGAAAAGAAAGTAACAATAAATGATAAACAAATGAACAGGCCTACTCCTGTCAGGAGGCTAACTCACAGTAGTATGTTCTGACTACAGGAGACTGGAGCAGCTACTCTGCTTCCAGCACAAAAAAAACATAAACCATACGTTTTGAACAGTAGGCAACCAAAATTCAGTCTCTTACCAGACGACTTAGGAGACAACCTCTCTGGGCTTGGTTCAGCTCCACTCTGAGCTATTTCCCTGTTCTCCCAGACCTACTAAATAGGCCTGAGCTAATTAGGATGTGGAAAAGGTGTGCTAGCAGGACAAGAGCCTTTAACCTGTTAGTAACCTGGATACACAGCACGTTGCAACCTCAGGCTTATATACGCATGATCCTGTACTCTGTCACACATCCCCCTCCCCAGCTGAACACAGGAGTGAGAAGCGGCCGCCGCCGCAAGGCCATGCACTCTAGAGAGAGCATCAGCGTTCCCATGCAGCAAACCAGCCCGGTGCTGCACAACAAAGTGAAACGGTTGCAACGACAAAAACCACCGCAGGACCCTGGAGTTCCTGTCCCTGTTGGTGTGCATCCAACGCAAGGGAGCATGGTCAGTAACCAGGGTAAACCGTCGACCCAGTAAGTAATATTTGAGAGTGTCCATGGCCCACTTTATGGCCAAACACTCCTTTTCAACCACAGCATAGCGCTGCTCTCGGGGTAATAGTTTTCGGCTTAGGTATAACACGGGATGCTCTTCTTCATCTACGTACTGGGAAAGTACAGCCCCTAAGCCCACGTCAGAGGCATCAGTCTGTAGGAAAAACTCCTTCGTAAAGTCTGGCGCTACCAGGATCGGTTTCTGGCACAGTACAGAGCGAAGATCCAAGAAGGACTCCTCTGTTTTGCTGTTCCAGCTCACCATGTCTGGTACTCTTGCCTTAATGAGGTCAGTGAGGGGAGCAGCTCTGGTAGCAAAATGGGGTATAAACCGGCGATAGTACCCAACCAGTCCAAGAAATGTTCTGACCTGTTTCTTCCTAAGTGGTCGAGGCCAATTCTGTATGGCTCCCACCTTGTCAATCTGAGGTTTCACCAATCCTCTCCCAACCACGTAGCCCAGGTATTTGGCTTCTGCTAAGCCGATAACACACTTAGAGGGGTTTGCTGTCAACCCAGCCTTTCTAAAGGTGTCCAGCACTGCCTCTACTTTCGGCAGGTGCGAGTCCCAGTCTGTGCTATGAATAATAACGTCATCGAGATAGGCGGACGCATAATGGGCATGGGGCCTGAGCAACTTGTCCATCAGTCTCTGAAAGGTTGCCGGGGCACCATGTAGACCAAATGGCATTATTGTATATTGGAACAAGCCATCAGGTGTAGTAAACGCCGTCTTCTCCCTGGCGCGCTCAGACAGTGGTATCTGCCAATAACCCTTGGTCAGATCCAACACAGAGAGGAATCTGGCTTTTCCGAGTCTCTCCACCAACTCATCGACCCGTGGCATGGGATAAGCGTCAAACTTTGAGACTTCATTCAACTTTCTGAAGTCATTGCAGAACCTTATAGAGCCATCAGGTTTGGGCACCAAAACAATTGGGCTGGACCAGTTACTATGAGATGCTTCTATCACCCCGAGCTCAAGCATTTTCTTAACTTCAGCCCTTACCGTTACCCTTCTGGCCTCGGGAATCCTGTAGGAATTAACTCTAACAGTAGCTCCAGGCTCCGTAAGAATGTCATGGGTAATCTCCCAGGTTCTGCCCGGTATTGGTGAGAAGACATCCCCATTTCTCTCGACCATGTCATTAGCCTGCTCTGCTTGCTCAGGAGTCAGCTCTGCTGAAATTGACACTGACTGTTCAAAGGCAAGGGAACCTATCGTTATGTCCCCCATGGCAACTGCACTGGCTTCTCTGTCCCTCCATTGTTTCAGAAGGTTTATATGAAACACGGCCTCCTTCTTACGGCGATTGGGCTGACTGAGCCTGTAATTTACAGGACTCACTTTCTCCAGAACTTCGTAAGGCCCCTGCCACTGGGCCAGAAGTTTACTCTCCGCCGTGGGAACAAGGACCATAACCCGGTCACCCCTTTTAAATTCTCTCACGGTGGCCCTTTGGTCATAGTGGAGTTTTTGGACACTTTGAGCCTGCTCCATGTGCTGGCGTACAAGAGGAACAATTCGGGCCATACGCCCTTGCATCTGTTCCACATGCTGTACCACATTTGTCCCAGGGACACCTTGTTCCTCCCAGGTTTCTCGTAGAACATCCAGTATCCCCCTGGGGTGCCTCCCATACAGAAGTTCAAATGGTGAGAAACCTGTAGAGCTCTGTGGAACCTCTCTGACAGCAAAAAGCAGGTATGGGAGCAGTAGGTCCCAGTCTTTCCCATCCCGACTAACAACTTTTCGTAACATCCCTTTCAGGGTGCGATTGAACCTCTCTACCAGCCCATCTGTCTGGGGATGGTACACTGAGGTCCTCAAAGTACGTATACTCAACGCCTTACATAATTCCCTCATAAGCCGGGAAACAAATGGGGTACCTTGATCGGTTAGTATTTCCTTTGGAATGCCAACACGTGCAAACACATGGACCAATTCCTTTGCGATATTTTGGGAATTGGCCTTTCGCATTGGAATGGCCTCGGGATATCGGGTGGCATAATCGAGGATCACTAGGATATACTGATGACCCCTAGCAGATTTATCCAACGGACCCACTAGGTCCATACCAATTCTTTCAAAGGGCACATCAACAATCGGAAGAGGTATGAGGGGTGCTCTTAGCTTAGGTCTGGGGGAGGA
Organism: Leptobrachium leishanense; assembly: GCA_009667805.1. Lineage (NCBI taxonomy): Eukaryota > Metazoa > Chordata > Amphibia > Anura > Megophryidae > Leptobrachium > Leptobrachium leishanense. The sequence continues at coordinate 146,273,312 of CM019071.1, forward strand.
GAGTTGGCATTCGGGACAAGAAGCACAATACCTCTTAATTTCCTCATATACCCCTGGCCAAAAGAACCTTCTTAGAACCCGTTCTTGAGTTTTCTCCACTCCCAAGTGTCCCCCCAAGAGATGAGAGTGGGAAAAATCCAGCACCTTCCGGGTGTAGGAAGAAGGCACCACTAGCTGCTCGATTTCTTGGCCTTCATCTGAAGTTACTCTGTAGAGCAGGTCATTTCTGAGGAAAAAATAGGGACATGTAGCTTTTGTACTACCTTCAACAGGTACCCCATTCACCTCCACCACAGTACTCCTAGCATTCTGTAACAGAGGGTCATTTACCTGGGCTCTCCCAAAGCTAACACTGGAAGTATCCAAAGCTCTGGGGTCATTCGCCCCAACCTCTACGTCTTGCTCGGTGTGGGGTTCCCTTTGTTCACCCACTATATCTTCTTCAGTACACTGAGTTCCAACACCTTTCCCTGACCGTTTCCCATGGTCACCCAACAAAGCCCCGTTAATGGCTTTATTAAACCTCCGTCTGCTTTCTCTGCATTGCCTTCTGGTTTTGTGACTTTTTGGATTGGTAACATACAAGTCAGGGTGAGAAAAAGGGAATATGTCGAGAAGACCATCACCTTGTTTTAACAGTGTTGGGGACTGCAAGAGGGAGTAAAAGTCAGGGAAGTTCCTTCCTATGACTAAGGAATAGGGTAACCGTGGCACAACTACCGCTGATATCTTTACCAGCCTGTCTTGTACATAAACCTCTATATCGGCGGTAGGATATCTTACAGTACTTCCGTGAATACAAAGCACACCCACTGTGTGGTGCCCCTGTATATGTGTCGGCTTGACTAAGCCACCAGCCACTAGAGTCAAGGCACTTCCAGAGTCAACTAGTGCCACTGTATGTTGATTATTCAACTGGACTGGTACTCGGAAAGTATGCAAATCTTCTACCAGGCCCGCTAAGCAGATTAGTCCACACTGCATTGGCTCCGGGAGGTTAGGGCACCGTGCCCTGACATGGCCTTTACCCCCACACTCGAAGCAGGTTATGGAGTTTCCACCAAAGTGGTCGTTTTTCAAAGGAATGGGGGTCCTGGAGTCTGTTTTGCGCAGATGCACTCCTTCTCTGGAAGTAGCTTCAGATTCACTCCGCTGGACTTTTGGTCTCTGGTTCGGCCCCAGATACCTAGAGGACTTTTCCAAGTCTCTTGCAGACAAGTATCTTTCTACTTGGGCTATCATGGCGTCATAATTAGTGGGGTTTCCTTGGCTGACCCACTCACGAAGACCACTGGGAAGTTCTCTTAAATATCGATCCAGTACTAGGGATTCCACCATCTGGGCAGGACTCTGGGACTCCGGTCTGAGCCATTTCCGGGCCAGGTGGATTAGGTCAAACATCTGGGATCTAGGAGCCTGTCTCTCATTGAATCGCCATTTGTAAAAACGCTGGGCCCTTACAGTAGTGGTGACGCCCATCCGGGCCATTATTTCCGCCTTTAACTGTGGATAATCTGCAGCGGCTTCCTCTTCTAGGTCAAAGTACGCTTTTTGTGCTTCTCCCAGGAGAAAAGGAGCAATAATTCCTGCCCACTGTTCTGGAGGCCAGGCTTCACGGGTGGCTGTTCGCTCAAAAGCCAGCAGATAGCTCTCCACATCATCTTCGGGAGTCATTTTCTGCAAACAATTGCTTGCCCGTATTTTGCTAACCCCTCCTGTTTGCACAGGCGCTCCGGTTAGCGATATATTCCAGGATACCTTTAAGCAGCGCATGGTCAGACTTCTGTGCCTCCGCCAGGGCTCCAATTTGTTGGGCTAAGAGTCTGTTGCCCTCCTGCTGTGCTACTACAGCTTGCCGGTTTGTTTCTTGTTGGGCTGCAGCTTGCCTGTTTGTTTCTTGCTGCACCGCCGTGGCCTGCACCAGGGCCTTCACAACGTCCTCCATTTTCTATGGGTCCTGTACCTTTAAGGTTCTTGTGGCAACTGAACCGGCACGAAAGAAATCCCACCGCTGCCACCACTTGTGGTAGGGTCGTGGCCAAAAGAGGGTCAGGACAGCCAGGAGGTTGCACTGCAAACAACGTTTATTTTGGTGTGGTAAATATCTTGCGGGTTTTTTGGGTGATTCCTCTTTAAATCACATGTTTTGCCACGCAGAAAAGAAAGTAACAATAAATGATAAACAAATGAACAGGCCTACTCCTGTCAGGAGGCTAACTCACAGTAGTATGTTCTGACTACAGGAGACTGGAGCAGCTACTCTGCTTCCAGCACAAAAAAAACATAAACCATACGTTTTGAACAGTAGGCAACCAAAATTCAGTCTCTTACCAGACGACTTAGGAGACAACCTCTCTGGGCTTGGTTCAGCTCCACTCTGAGCTATTTCCCTGTTCTCCCAGACCTACTAAATAGGCCTGAGCTAATTAGGATGTGGAAAAGGTGTGCTAGCAGGACAAGAGCCTTTAACCTGTTAGTAACCTGGATACACAGCACGTTGCAACCTCAGGCTTATATACGCATGATCCTGTACTCTGTCACACATTTTAAGTGTGAGTAGGATCTGGATCACTGGGGCAGTTGCTGGAGACCCTGCTTATATCATATTAAGTGTGAGTAGGATCTGGCTCACTGGGCAGTTGCTGGAGACACTGCTTGTATCATTTTAAGTGTGAGTAGGATCTGGCTCACTGGGGCAGTTGCTGGAGACCCTGCTTGTATCATTTTAAGTGTGAGTAGGATCTGGCTCACTGGGGCAGTTGCTGGAGACCCTGCTTGTATCATTTTAAGTGTGAGTAGAATCTGGCTCACTGGGCAGTTGCTGGAGACACTGCTTGTATCATTTTAAGTGTGAGTAGGATCTGGCTCACTGGGGCAGTTGCTGGAGACCCTGCTTGTATCATTTTAAGTGTGAGTAGAATCTGGCTCACTGGGCAGTTGCTGGAGACACTGCTTGTAACATTTTAAGTGTGAGTAGGATCTGGCTCACTGGGCAGTTGCTGGAGACACTGTTTGTATCATTTTAAGTGTGAGTAGGATCTGGCTCACTGGGGCAGTTGCTGGAGACCCTGCTTGAATCATTTTAAGTGTGAGTAGGATCTGGCTCACTGGGCAGTTGCTGGAGACACTGCTTGAATCATTTTAAGTGTGAGTAGGATCTGGCTCACTGGGCAGTTGCTGGAGACACTGCTTGAATCATTTTAAGTGTGAGTAGGATCTGGCTCACTGAGCAGTTGCTGAGATCCCACTTTCATGATTTTTTTAAGAATAAGTAGAATCTGGCTCACTGGGCAGTTGTTGGAGACCCTGCTTGTATCATTTTAAGTGTGAGTAGGATCTGGCTCACTGGGCAGTTGTTGGAGACCCTGCTTGTATCATTTTAAGTGTGAGTAGGATCTGGATCACTGGGGCAGTTGCTGGAGACACTGCTTGTATCATTTTAAGTGTGAGTAGGATCTGGCTCACTGGGCAGTTGCTGGAGACCCTGCTTGTATCATTTTAAGTGTGAGTAGGATCTGGCTCACTGGGCAGTTGCTGGAGACCCTGCCTGTATTATTTTAGGCTAGGGTCAGACAAGCGTGATTTCTACGGACTGTACGTCAGTACGGAAGACACAGTAGTGGTCACACAGTCCGTTTTTTCACTGACGTATATTTGGACGGATGTAGGAGGGAAAATAAATTAAAAAGCAAAACCATTTTGTCCGTGAAAAACGCTGGCGTATAAATGCTGGACGTATAAACGCAGTCCGTCTGACCACGTTCCATCACTCACACACAAAGCTATGCAGACGTTGCGGACGCAGCGCACTTTGTGCGGCCGTTCTAGGGGGATGTACGTTCTTGCCTGCCTTGCGTCTGTGGGCCGCGGCCGTTGTGCGTCCGCAGTTCAGTGCGGACGTACTTCATGTGTCAGGCTCCAATGGGCTTTCTTTCATGCTATCACGGACGTACTTTTAGGCGCAATCACGGACGTGAACACTACGCTCGTCTGACACCAGCCTTAAGTGTGAGTAGGATCTGGCTCACTGGGGCAGTTGCTGAGATCCCACTTTCATTAATTTTTTAAGAATAAGTAGAATCTGGCTCACTGGGCAGTTGCTGGAGACCCTGCTTGTATCCTTTTAAGTCTGAGTAGGATCTGGATCGCTGTGGCAGTTGCTGGAGACACTGCTTGTATCATTTTAAGTCTGAGTAGGATCTGGATCGCTGGGCAGTTGCTGGAGACCCTGCTTGTATCATTTTAAGTGTGAGTAGGATCTGGATCGCTGTGGCAGTTGCTGGAGACACTGCTTGTATCATTTTAAGTCTGAGTAGGATCTGGATCGCTGGGCAGTTGCTGGAGACCCTGCTTGTATCATTTTAAGTGTGAGTAGGATCTGGCTCATTAGGCAGTTGTTGGAGACCCTGCCCAGGTGTATGAAAGGTATGGGTTAATACGTTACAATATCCTGCTGCTCCAGTCATGTGTAAAACCAGACTAATCTACCTCCTGCTGTAGAGATCTTGTCACCAGTTACATTTTATACTGTAAATATGGCACGAGATTAAAGCGCTTCAATGGTTAAATTAAAAAAAAAATCTGCAAATTATTTGCCTTATGGCATCGGTTTTAATTATTAGTCATTTCATTTATTTTGTGTAAAGTCTTAAAAGAGACAGGAACGTGACAGCAGCAGCAGCAGTTTATTATTAATAAATGCAGCATCATTCATCACGTGAGACAATGTATCGACGTCAGCACATGGTATTAAGGGGACATTAATGAGGCAGCACAGAGCGGGAGGGGAGATAGAATTATTATAGCGGGATACAGGGTGAATCAAAAATGGGGATAAATGACATTTTGGATAAAAAAAACTGCAGGAGCATGTTAAGTGCATCAGGTTTTTTTGTCACTGACCTAAAACATGAATTACGTGCAAAACGGGGCAAAAAGGGAAAAAAACAAGAGCAGCAGCAGGGCTTGAAGTACATCGCAGCGCGGCATTATGGGATGTGAGATTTGTAATCTGTTTATAAACACTGTATCGATTGCTATCCACTGCATTTCTTCGTGAAACGTCATCGATATATCTTCAGTATCTGGGATCACAGAGCAGGTCGAAACTTCATTTCCGAAGACTTGAGCGAAGTGAACCTTCTGAAGGACACCCAGATGATCCCGGTCTGGTCGGTGTCCTCTCCATCTTGATATTTCCCGTTCAGGGATGACAAGAGGCAGGAATCGTACCACCAGGCGCCCTGATGTATCTCTGCGCAGCTGGCACCCTGGCGCAAGTCATGGTCCACGTCTTTGGTGGAGAACCTCCTGTTGTTGTGTAAACTCAGCGAGTTACCTGCAATGAAATGAAATGATAATAATAACATCTAGAAGGTCACGGATGGGGAGAAATGACCAGTCATAGAGGGTTCTTTTACCTGCTTTTCCATCGATCACCTTGTCTACGTGTAGACTGTATCCACCCTCCTCTCCACCAATAGAGAAGCCGCTGTATGTGGCATGTGTGCGTTTCTTCTGAAAGTCCTCCAAGTCAACTCGCAGCTGAAATTCACCTGAAACATAAAACAAACACAAAGAAAAGATCAAATAAAGGGGTTATTCAAAGAGAGACAATATTTCACCGAAATTCTCTTTCATTCGGCGCACTTCAGCGAGCTCAATTCAGCATTCACCACAGGGTCCCCAAAGTGCGACGAATCGATCCAAACACCACCAAGAACCCTCTGAACACAGCCGCAAACCGCCAAAAACCATCCGAAAACAGCAAAACCCCCCCAATGCATCCGATAAACCGCTGAAACGCAGCTGATGATCCACTGAACAGACCGCTGAACACCTCCGATAAACCTCTGGATGCTGCCGAAAAAAGACGACCAGCCGCTTAACAAATAAAAAAAAAGCAATTTTTAAAAGGCATCTTCTCTAAGCGGGCGCATGCACTGCCTCCGAATTGCACAATAGGAGGCGAGAGGAATGGGACAGAGGCACAATAGGAGGCGAGAGGAATGGGACAGAGGCACAATAGGAGGCGAGAGGAATGGGACTGAGGCACAATAGGAGGTGAGAGGAATGGGACAGAGGCACAATAGGAGGTGAGAGGAATGGGACAGAGGCACAATAGGAGGCGAGAGGAATGGGACTGAGGCACAATAGGAGGAGAGAGGAATGGGACTGAGGCACAATAGGAGGAGAGAGGAATGGGACTGAGGCACAATAGGAGGAGAGAGGAATGGGAGAGAGGCACAATAGGAGGAGAGAGGAATGGGACTGAGGCACAATAGGAGGAGAGAGGAATGGGACTGAGGCACAATAGGAGGAGAGAGGAATGGGACAGAGGCACAATAGGAGGAGAGAGGAATGGGACTGAGTGTCACGGTGGCTCAGGGGATGGGGCGCCTGGCAGCAGCTTCCTCGCTGCTCGCTGGCCAGGCGCCGAATGTAAACGCTTCCGGGGGCGCTCACGTGGGACGCCGAGGGGCGGGGCCTGGCGTTATGACGCGGACCCGCCGGCTTTAAAACCCAGTCTCTCCAATACACCGGTGCCCTGACGTGGTATTCACCTCCCGCAGAGCTCTTGTGTTATTTTGGCTACCTCCTGTGTATGACCCTTGGCATTGGCAAACGAATCCTCCTGTGTATGACCCTTGGCATTGGCAAACGAATCCTCCTGTGTATAACCCTTGGCATTGGCAAACGAACCCTCCTGTGTATGACCCTTGGCATTGGCAAACGAACCCTCCTGTGTATGACCCTTGGCATTGGCAAACGAACCCTCCTGTGTATGACCCTTGGCATTGGCAAACGAACCCTCCTGTGTATGACTCCTGGCATTGGCATTTACTCTGCGCTAGGTTCTGCCCTTAACGTTGGTACCGAGGTCAGTCTATGTGGCACCCTAAGCACGCATCAGACTACCTCTGCTATTACTAAAGTCCTAGGGAGGACTTGTGATCTGGTCTGTACCCCTGTCTGGTGTTTCCCTTTCTTTATCTGTTACCTGCTTCATTGTCTATATAGCCTTGCCGACCATTCAAGGATCGGAAGAGTAGAAAGGGAGCTACATAAAGAGATCAATATCTTGGTAGTCAGAAAGATTTGTGACAATACTCTATTCCATACCTCTGTCTGGTGTTACCCCTTGTTTATATATTGTCTGGTAAATTGTCTGTCTAGTATTGCCGACCATTCAAGGATCGGAAGGGTAGAGAGCGGTCTGCGTAAAGGGACCACACTTTTGGTAATCAGAGGGATCCGTGACATTACGTCAGGGCCAATGGATCCCGCAGACCTCTCTAACCAGCTGGCACGTATCGCAGCCAGACAAGAGGAACAGGACCATAGGATGGACCAGATTTCTCTCGCTCTGCAAACCCTGTTAAATCGGTCCAATACAGGTACCACAAACCCTCCAGATCCAGTGTTGCCTAGGGTCAGTTCCGTCCCCCCTGAGGGACATAGGCTTAGTATGAAGGCACCCCTACGCTATGATGGTACACCAAGCCTATGTCGGGGTTTTTTGACTCAACTCGAGATCTTGTTTGAGAACAATCCAGGTTCTTGTATGTCTGATAAAGCCAAAGTAGGATATCTGATTAATCATTTAACAGAAAAAGCTTTATTGTGGGCTACGCCGTTGTGGGAGAATAAGAAACCCATCATTTATGACTATGAGGGTTTCACCTCTGAGTTAAAACGTACCTTTGATCCCTCTAGGAGGGCTACCAATGCGGGTAGGTCCTTGTTTCACATCAAACAAGGTAATAAGAGGGTCGCCGATTATGCCATAGAGTTTAAAACTTTGACTTCTGAGGTACTTTGGCCGAACGACGTTTTAACCTTAGCCTTTACCGAAGGCTTGAACGAGGCTTTTATGTTTGAACTGGCTCCCTTAAAATTACCAGAAAGTCTGGACCACCTGATAGATTTCTGTATAGCCATGGACGATCAAATCAGGGAAAGGAGACACCCCAGAGATAGACCCAGAAGGGTCTTGCCTCCTTTACCCTCGTTACCCAGACACACCAGTACGTCAGGTGGTTCGGAGAATGTGAAAACAGATTTACCAGTCGTTGAACCCATGCAAATAGGGAAGACAGGTATTTCAGAAGCAGAAAGAGCGCACAGAAGAGAAAAGGGGCTCTGCTTTTATTGTGCAGGGGCAGATCACTTCCGCCTTCAATGTCCTCAGAGACCCAGGGTTAGCAGGGCTGAACATAGCAGAGTGGGATTCAGAACAGGAGACACCCAGGTTGTCGGTTCTCTGTATGCCTCCTTTGTGGATAATGAGAAAAAAAAATCCAGGATTCTGTTACCGGTCTCCCTTACCTGGGAGGGGGTTCACCTCAAGACTGAGGCGTTCTTAGACTCTGGGGCCTCAGGCAATTTTATGGATAAGAATTTTGCTGTCAAAAACCTCATACCTCTGGTGCTCAGGGAAAGACCTCTAAGGGTGGAGGCCATAGATGGTAAACCCCTGTCATGTCCACATATCACTCACGATACAGTCGATGTATGTATGAAAACAGGAGTTTTGCACCAGGAAACTATAAGATTTCAAATCATTGAATCACCCTCATGTCCTGTCGTTCTTGGGTTTCCATGGCTAACAGAGCACAACCCAGTTGTCGATTGGGTCCAGAGAGACATAAAATGTTGGGATCAGAGTTGTCAGTCTAAGTGCCTAAGCAGAGTTCATGTGATTGGTAGCCTCAATATTGCCACAGCCCCTCCTTTGTCCACAGAGGTTCCTGAAAGTTACCTGGCATTAAAGGAGGTGTTCTCTAAAGCCAGGACTGAGGTCCTACCACCACATCGTCCATATGACTGTGCCATTGATTTACTCCCTGGTACGATGCCTCCTAGGGGTCACGTATACCCTTTATCACAAAGAGAGAACGACATTATGGAGGAATACATAAGGAGAATCTGGAACGAGGATTCATTAGACGGTCCTCCTCTCCAGCAGGAGCAGGTTTCTTTTTTGTTTCAAGAAAGAGGGAGACCTGCGACCTTGCATCGATTATAGGGGTTTGAATAGGATCACTATAAGAAATGCATATCCCATACCCCTCATAACAGAATTGTTCGACCGATTAAAAGGGGCTCGGATCTATACGAAGCTTGATTTACGCGGAGCGTACAACCTGGTCAGGGTTAAAAAGGGAGACGAATGGAAAACGGCTTTTAATACACGTAGCGGGCATTATGAATACCTGGTGATGCCTTTTGGGTTGTGTAATGCGCCAGCCGTCTTCCAGGACCTCATAAACGACACTCTAAGGGAATTCCTGCAAGAATTCGTCATAGTATATCTAGACGATATCCTGATATACTCTCCTGATGTAGACACTCATCATGTCCACGTGAAACAAGTGTTGAAAAAACTATTGAAGGCTGGATTGTACTGTAAGCTAGAAAAATGTCTATTCGACATAGTGACTGTGCAATTCCTTGGTTATATAATAACTCCTGGGGGTTTTCAAATGGATCCTAAGAAGCTCTCAGCTATTCTTGACTGGCCTCTACCCCAAGGACTTAAAGCCATTCAGAGGTTTCTGGGGTTTACGAACTATTACCGAAGGTTCATTAAAGATTTTTCGGCCTTGGTGGCCCCCCTCACGGCTATGACAAAGAAAGGGGTGGGAAATCAGAAATGGACACCTCAAGCCACTCAAGCCTTTGAGGCACTAAAGCAAGCTTTTACTACTGCCCCTGTTCTCCGACATCCAGATCCGGCTCTGCCTTTCCAAGTAGAAGTTGACGCCTCCGAACTAGGTCTTGGTGCAGTCTTGTCCCAAAGGGAGGCTCCTGACAAACCCTTGCATCCATGCGGCTTCTATTCTCGGAAGTTGTCCCCGGCAGAGAAGAACTATGACATTGGAAATAGAGAATTGTTAGCAGTCATCGCGGCCTTGGCCGAATGGAGATATTTATTAGAAGGGTCTAAGGACCCCATTGTTATCATAACCGACCATAAGAATCTCACGTACATTGGAGATGCCAAACGTTTAAATTCCAGACAAGCGAGATGGTCATTGTTTCTTTCAAGTTTTAATTTCGTGCTTACCTATAGACCTGGGTCCAGAAACATTAAAGCAGACGCATTGTCGAGACAGTATGAGTCTTATGAACATAATATCCAAGATCAGCATCCCATTGTACCCCAGGAAAGGATTATAGCCGCTACCACGATTAGTGTTTCGTCTCCTCTAATGAAAAGGCTGCAGACCGTCCAGGGCGCAGCTCCTGGGGGAAAACCTCCTGCGAGACTCTTTGTACCTGAGAACGAAAGAGAGGAAGTACTTAACATCTATCATGATAATAAAACTTCCGGGCATATGGGTATCACCAAGACTGTGTCTAGTATCAGTAAACTCCTCTGGTGGCCCACGTTGCGCCGAGATGTCAAAGATTACATTGCCGTGTGCGAAGTGTGCTCAAGACAGAAAAGTCCCAAAACAGCACCCATTGGCTTACTCCAGCCTTTGCCGATCCCCGAACGACCCTGGTCACATGTAGCCATGGATTTTATAGTAGAGTTACCTGAGTCAAGAGGGAATACAGTGATACTTACGATCATAGATCGATTTTCCAAGATGGGTCACTATGTTCCTCTTCGGAAACTACCTTCGGCAGCTGAACTGGTGCCCATATTCATTGCCAATGTGGTCCGCATTCACGGTGTCCCTCGGGAGATAGTCTCTGATAGGGGGACCCAATTCATCTCCGGATTCTGGAGAGGGTTTTGCAAGAACGTAGGGATAGACCTCTCTTTCTCTTCGGCTTATCACCCCCAGACCAACGGAGCAGCAGAACGAGCAAACCAAAATATAGAGAAATATCTCAGGTGCTTTATCTCAGAACAACAAGATAACTGGTCAGACCTGCTACCATGGGCAGAATATGCTATTAACAGCGCAGTAAGCGAATCCACAGGTCATTCTCCTTTCTTCACTGTTTATGGCTTTGATCCTCCCGTGCTCCCCGCCACGTTTCCTGATACCACGATTCCTGCTTTAGATGAGCAACTGGCATCATTGAAAGAGACTTGGGGGAGAGTGAGACGGGCACTGGAGGAGAGTAGTGCCATCCAGAAAACTAAGGCCGACAGACACAGGAGGCAGGCACCCGTGTATCAAGTTGGGGACAGGGTTTGGCTGTCTTCACGTAACATCAAGCTCTTAGTGCCTTCCATGAAGTTGGCTCCTAGGTACATCGGTCCCTATAAGATTCTACGGCGACTCAACCCTGTCTCCTATGCTTTGGCGTTACCCCCCATTTTAAGATACACAATGTATTCCATGTTAACCTTTTGAAGCCGTTATTATGTAATCGGTACACCAAAGTCCATGCTCCACCGCCTCCTGTCTCTGTGGAGGGCGAGGAGGAGTTCGAAGTTAAGGCCATTCTGGGTGCCAGGATGTCTAGGGGGTCTTTGCAGTATTTGGTTGATTGGGTGGGCTACGGTCCGGAGGATCGTTCTTGGGTACCAGCTGCGGAAGTTCATGCTCCTAGGCTAGTGAAGGCCTTCTATTTGGCGCACCCCCGTGCCCCTGGGGGTCGTCCAGTGGCCGCCCCTGGAGGGGGGGTTCTGTCACGGTGGCTCAGGGGATGGGGCGCCTGGCAGCAGCTTCCTCGCTGCTCGCTGGCCAGGCGCCGAATGTAAACGCTTCCGGGGGCGCTCACGTGGGACGCCGAGGGGCGGGGCCTGGCGTTATGACGCGGACCCGCCGGCTTTAAAACCCAGTCTCTCCAATACACCGGTGCCCTGACGTGGTATTCACCTCCCGCAGAGCTCTTGTGTTATTTTGGCTACCTCCTGTGTATGACCCTTGGCATTGGCAAACGAATCCTCCTGTGTATGACCCTTGGCATTGGCAAACGAATCCTCCTGTGTATAACCCTTGGCATTGGCAAACGAACCCTCCTGTGTATGACCCTTGGCATTGGCAAACGAACCCTCCTGTGTATGACCCTTGGCATTGGCAAACGAACCCTCCTGTGTATGACCCTTGGCATTGGCAAACGAACCCTCCTGTGTATGACTCCTGGCATTGGCATTTACTCTGCGCTAGGTTCTGCCCTTAACGTTGGTACCGAGGTCAGTCTATGTGGCACCCTAAGCACGCATCAGATTACCTCTGCTATTACTAAAGTCCTAGGGAGGACTTGTGATCTGTTCTGTACCCCTGTCTGGTGTTTCCCTTTCTTTATCTGTTACCTGCTTCATTGTCTATATAGCTTTGCCGACCATTCAAGGATCGGAAGAGTAGAAAGGGAGCTACATAAAGAGATCAATATCTTGGTAGTCAGAAAGATTTGTAACAATACTCTATTCCATACCTCTGTCTGGTGTTACCCCTTGTTTATATATTGTCTGGTAAATTGTCTGTCTAGTATTGCCGACCATTCAAGGATCGGAAGGGTAGAGAGCGGTCTGCGTAAAGGGACCACACTTTTGGTAATCAGAGGGATCCGTGACACTGAGGCACAATAGGAGGCGAGAGGAATGGGACAGAGGCACAATAGGAGGCGAGAGGAATGGGACAGAGGCACAATAGGAGGAGAGAGGAATGGGACAGAGGCACAATAGGAGGCGAGAGGAATGGGACTGAGGCACAATAGGAGGAGAGAGGAATGGGACTGAGGCACAATAGGAGGAGAGAGGAATGGGACAGAGGCACAATAGGAGGAGAGAGGAATGGGACAGAGGCACAATAGGAGGCGAGAGGAATGGGACAGAGGCACAATAGGAGGCGAGAGGAATGGGACTGAGGCACAATAGGAGGAGAGAGGAATGGGACTGAGGCACAATAGGAGGAGAGAGGAATGGGACTGAGGCACAATAGGAGGAGAGAGGAATGGGAGAGAGGCACAATAGGAGGAGAGAGGAATGGGACTGAGGCACTGAGATCCCAACTCTCCATCCAACTACCGTCCTGTATCCCTGCTTCCCTTTACCTCTAAGCTCTCAGAAAAACTAGTCTTCAACCGCCTCTCCCTCTTCCTGTCCTCCAATTCCCTACTTGACCCCCTGCAATCTGGCTTCCGTCCCCTACACTCAACTGAAACTGCCCTCACCAAAGTCACCAACGACCTCCTAACTGCTAAAAAACACGGCCACTATTCTATTCTCATCCTGCTTGACCTCTCGGCTGCTTTTGACACTGTTGACCACCCCCTCCTTCTACAGACCCTCAACTCTCTGGGTCTCGGTGACACTGCACTTGCTTGGATTGACTCCTATTTATCCAACAGGTCCTTCTGTGTGTCCTTTGCTGGTAACTCCTCCTCCTCATTGCCTCTATTTGTTGGTGTACCTCAAGGCTCTGTCCTTGGTCCTCTGCTCTTTTCCATCTACACCTCCTCCCTGGGCAAAATCATCAACAGCTTTGGCTTTAATTGCCACCTCTACGCTGATGACACTCAGATCTACCTCTCTACCCCTGATCTCTCTCCCCCTGTCCTTTCCAAAGTCAGTGACTGTTTATCTGGCATCTCCTCCTGGATGGCCTCCCACCACCTAAAGATCAACATGTCAAAGACTGAGCTCCTACTTATTCCTCCCTCTAATGCCGCCCCACCTCCTGACTTCTCGATCACGGTGGAGGGTATCACCATCTCCCCATCAAACCAAGTTCGCTGTCTTGGAGTTACACTTGACTCTGCTCTTTCCTTCATCCCCCACATCAAGTCTCTTTCCTCCTCCTGCCGATACCAACTGCGTAATATTTACAGAATTCGGCCATTTCTTACCGCTGTCGCCACAAAACAACTCATACACGCCCTGGTAATCTCCCGACTCGACTATTGCAATAATCTCTTATCTGGCCTCCCTCTGTCCCACCTCTCCCCCCTACAATCCATCCTGAACGCCTCCGCCAGGCTAATTCACCTCACCCGCCGCTCTGTCTCTGCCGCTCCCCTCTGCGAGTCCCTTCACTGGCTCCCCATCCACTGCAGAATTAAGTTCAAAATCCTTATCCTTACCACAAAAGCCTCACTAACTCAGCTCCCCACTACCTGTCCTCACTAATCACCAAATACACCCCAGCCCGCTCCCTAAGGTCAAACAGTGACCTGCGCCTAGCTTCTCCCCGCATCACCTCTTCCCATGATAGACTGCAGGATTTCTCACGCGCAGCCCCCACTCTCTGGAACGCTCTCCCTCGTGCTGTCAGACTTTCCCCTAACTTCTCTTCCTTCAAACGCTCCCTGAAAACATTCCTATTTAGGGAAGCCTACCACCCAACTCACTGACGCAACCATCAATCACTCTCACCTTACAGTCCTCTCCTCCTGTTTCCAACCCCAACCCTCCCAGATTGTGAGTTCCTACGGGAATAGGGCCCTCATCTCCTCCTGTACTGTTTGTCAAATGTTGTTCAATGTATTGTAACCCTGTCTATACTGTGCTTATTGTACAGCGCTGCGGAATATGCTGGCGCTTTATAAATAAAGAATAATAATAAATAATAATAATAATAGGAGGAGAGAGGAATGGGACTGAGGCACAATAGGAGGAGAGAGGAATGGGACAGAGGCACAATAGGAGGAGAGAGGAATGGGACAGAGGCACAATAGGAGGCGAGAGGAATGGGACTGAGGCACAATAGGAGGAGAGAGGAATGGGACTGAGGCACAATAGGAGGAGAGAGGAATGGGACAGAGGCACAATAGGAGGAGAGAGGAATGGGACTGAGGCACAATAGGAGGCGAGAGGAATGGGACAGAGGCACAATAGGAGGAGAGAGGAATGGGACTGAGGCACAATAGGAGGAGAGAGGAATGGGACTGAGGCACAATAGGAGGCGAGAGGAATGGGACAGAGACACAATAGGAGGCGAGAGGAATGGGACAGAGGCACAATAGGAGGAGAGAGGAATGGGACAGAGGCACAATAGGAGGAGAGAGGAATGGGACTGAGGCACAATAGGAGGCGAGAGGAATGGGACAGAGACACAATAGGAGGTGAGAGGAATGGGACAGAGACACAATAGGAGGCGAGAGGAATGGGACTGAGGCACAATAGGAGGAGAGAGGAATAGGACAGAGGCACAATAGGAGGAGAGAGGAATGGGACAGAGGCACAATAGGAGGAGAGAGGAATGGGACAGAGGCACAATATGAGGTGAGAGGAATGGGACTGAGGCACAATAGGAGGAGAGAGGAATGGGACTGAGGCACAATAGGAGGAGAGAGGAATGGGACAGAGGCACAATAGTAGGGGAGAGGAATGGGACTGAGGCACAATAGGAGGCGAGAGGAATGGGACAGAGGCACAATAGGAGGAGAGAGGAATGGGACAGAGGCACAATAGGAGGCGAGAGGAATGGGACAGAGGCACAATAGGAGGCGAGAGGAATGGGACTGAGGCACAATAGGAGGCGAGAGGAATGGGACTGAGGCACAATAGAAGGCACAATATCAACACCCAAATCTTTTTGTGTCTGGTCACAGAAATAGGAAAGCTCATGAAATAGAGATGATGGATTAGTTACATCTTCAAACACTGTGTTCCATTTGTCGCAGCTTCTCCATGTTCTACTCAAAACCAGCCTCAGAGCCGATTTCGGGTGTTCCTCATTTGCATCATCTGTGGTTTCTCATGGAATGGTCATGAAAAAAGTAGGACTTAGTAAAGATAGGAAATCCCCCTGGTTTTATGTTTTGTTATAATCTCTTCTTTATAATGTTATTGTTTCCGTTTCTCTCTTTCTGTGAACGTTTAACCCTCTGCCATTTATCTCCAGCGCTGCCTCCATGGTTTGAGTTACACAATTCTTCCGAAAGAGTCGGACGGTCACGTGGGACACAAACCTTCCATACTTAAATACTGAAAGTTCCTGAGAATCACCAAAAAAAATAAACAATTCAACCGGGAAGGCTATGTAAACAAAAAACGCTTTCAACGCCAAGATCTGAGGGTCAGTGACATCCAGACCTGACAACACCTGGAAAACCTTATACAGTCTAGAGAAATCCTTAAAGAGGAACAACCAATTAAACGAGGGTCTCGTATGATACATTGTTATATGATAGAGAGATGAACAGATTATAGCTTCCATAGCACTTGTCATGGACACACACGTCGAATGAAATATCTCGGGCCCAATCACCTTTGGATGTGAGGTGATGGATATTATCGTTTCCGAGCCAGAACTCTCCATCTTGATCGCCGAAGCCTTTCTGGTATGCGCTCCAGTCGCGGTAAAAGTCCACCGAGCCGTCCACTCGCCTCTGGAAGACCTGCCGAGGGAACACGAGGAATGTGAGCTATATTGTTCCATTTGTTATTGATATACTTTGAGCAACACGGCTTCACTGTATCACAGCTAAGAATCTAGAGGTTATTCACTAAGCTCCCAATTGGCCCAAAATTGTCCTTCAACCATGGAGAAGCAAAGTCAAAAACCCATTCAGCACATCCTCCAATACAACTGTGGAGAAGCAAGTCTCGACTTTACGAGAAGCGGATTCAACCGAACCACCAGGTCACTGATCTACAACCATGGAAAGACGACTCGATCCCACTCAGAAGACGCCACCAGCGAGTGTCCTTGGGCAAAACACCTAACGATATGGATGTGTCAACCTCACAAAATACCTGTACATCTCATAGATTGTAAGTTCTTGGGAACCGGGACCCCCTGAATCAGGTCATCATCCATGTGTGGTATTCTAATGTATTAACTCCTTGTACACTGATCTTGTAAAGCGCCGTGGAATATGTGGCGCTATATAAATAAAGGACAATAATAATAATAATAGAGACCTATTGATTCATCTTTTCACAGACGCCGATCTGCACTGAAACTCCAGTGAAACGCCCTGATTGTCGGTGTTTCAGTTCGACGGGTTTAAACAGGAGATTCCCACAGGTTTCAATGTAAAAACGTAATATCATTTTTAAAAGACCCTTTATTCTTTTTATTTTCAGCAAAATCTTTTTTATTTTTTTAATCTTTACTAAAAACACAAAAAGGTGTTCTAAAGAAATGTTTGGTTCTCTCTTTTTTTAAAAAATATACTTTATTTTATAACAGCCCTTTATATTATTTATAAAGGACCTTTTGTACTCGTTTTACGGCATTTTTATTGTTTAAAAAAACACTTATCAGGACAATAGGAGGCTTTATCTTTTCTATACAGTTTGGTGGAATTCGCGGATGCTAGTCCGGCGGTTATCGGTGCAATTCATTGGTTTTCACCGACGTTCAATAACTGCTTTGGGGACTCCAATTTGGGAAAAATATGGTGATATTTACTAAATAGTGAATTCACTATCAGGTCTATTCAGAGACAGGTGAAAACCAGGAGAAAGGCTGGAGAAGTGAAAATTCTAGGTCACAATAGCCAAACCAGAAAAATTCTCTCATTCATCTCACTTTCCAAATCGGCTATTTGGTCTAGATTGTTCTCTTCTCCTGCCAATTCTCCTGGTTTTCACCTCTCTCTGAATAACCCTGTTTATTTTTGGCAAAATGAAATTTCCAAAATGCGGCAAAATTGGTTGAAATGCAAAGCATTACTTGGACCCATTCTATTTAATATTTTTATTAGTGATATTGCAGAAGGTATTAATGGAAAAGTATGTCTTTTTGCTGATGACACAAAGATTTGCAACAGGGTTGACGTTCCTGGAGGGATCAGCCAAATGACAAATGATTTAGGTAAACTAAAAAAATGGTCGGAGCTGTGGCAATTGAGTTTTAATGTGGATAAGTGCAAGATAATGCACCTGGGACGTAAAAACCCAAGGGCTGAATATAGAATATTTGATACAGTCCTAACCTCAACATCTGAGGGTTGGGATTTAGGGGTTATTATTTCAGAGGATCTAAGGGTAAGTAGTCAATGTAATAGAGCAGCAGGAAATGCTGGCAGAATGCTTGGAAATGCTGGCAGAATGCTTGTAAATGCTGGCAGAATGCTTGGTTGTGTAGGGAGAGGTATTAGCAGTAGGAAAAGGGAAGTGCTCATGTCACTGTACAGAGCACTGGTGAGACCTCACTTGGAGTACTGTGTGCAGTACTGGAGACCGTATCTCCAGAAGGATATAGACATCTTAGAGAGAGTTCAGAGAAGGGCTACTAAAATGGTGTACGGCTTGAAGGAGAAAAGTTACCAGGAAAGGCGTAATGATCTTAACATGTACAGCTTGGAAAAAAGACGAGACAGAGGAGATATGATAGAAACATTTAAATACGTAAAGGGAATCCACAAGGTAGAGGAAGGGAGTATATTTAAAAGGAAACAAAGTAGCAAAACAAGAGGACATAGTCTTAGATTAGAGGGGCAAAGGTTTAAAAGTAACATCAGGAAGCATTATTTTACTGAGAGGGTGGTGGATACATGGAACAGTCTTCCAGTAGAAGTGGTAGAGGCCAAAACAGTAATTGAATTTAAGCAAGCATGGGATAGGCATAAGGTTATCCTAAACAAAAGATAAATCCAGGTAAAGTATCCATGTAATTGGGCGACTAGATGGGCCGAAAGGTTCTTATCTGCCGAAATTTTTCTATGTTTGTATGTTTCTATGCCCGCAATTTCGGTGCTTTGTGAACAGCCTTGATTCGATTGTAGCATATATATATATATATATATATCTTGCTTTTCCTGAATATTTAGGAGCCTTCCTTCTGCCCGGCTATTCGGCTCATGTTCTGTCGGTCCAGGTCTCGGCATAAAAAACATGTGCATCAAACCCTTTAAACCCGAGTACGTATGAATTATACTGAACGCAATTCTATCACCTGAAAACCCAGGATTTCTCTGAAATGACCAAATATATAATTAACATGACTCATCCAAAGATCTCCTCCAACTTACGATCCAGCCTCCTCCGTCTGTTTCCAGGTCACAGTAAACTCTCAGGGGCCCCTGGTTTTCCGGGTGAATGGTGTACCAACCAGACAGGGCTTCTCCCTCATCCTGGACCTCTTGACAGTTCTTTGGTCCTGTGGGTAGTAGATACGATATATGTTGAAGCTATAGGTAAACCTGGTGAAAGGAAAACTGGCAACCCAGATGGTTTGGAAAACATTATCCGTGATGCAAAAGTCTAAGGGATGGCTGGGAATGATGAGAAGTGCAGTCTAACCCTAACCTTAAAACTAACCCTAAAACAAAATATCACCCTAGAGCAAACCGTAACCTTAAAAGTAATCCTAACCCTAAAACAAAATCTAATCCTAAAACAAGCTTTAACCGTAACCTTAAAACTAACCCTCAAACAAAATCTAACCCTAAAACAAACCTTAACTGTAACCTTAAAACTAACCCTAACCCTAAAACAAAATCTAACCCTGAAACAAGGCTTAACCCAAGCCTTAAGACTAACCCTAACCCCAAAACAAATTTTAACCGTGAAACAAGGCTTAACCCAAGCCTTAAAACTAACCCTAACCCCAAAACAAATTCTAACCCTGAAACAAGGCTTAACCCAAGCCTTAAGACTAACCCTAGCCCCAAAACAAAATCTAACCCTAAAACAAGCCTTAACTCTAATCTTAAAACTAACCCTTAACCTAAAACAAAATCTGACCATAAAACAAACCATAACCCTTAAGTTTTATCCCTAACCCTAAAACAAATCCTAAAACAAGACATATCCCTAACCCTAAAGCAAATCCTAAAACAAGACTTATCCCTAACCCTAAAACAAATCATAAAACAATACTTAACCCTACCTAAACTTAAAACTAACGCTAAAATAAACCTGAACCCTAAAACTAACCCTAACACAAACCTTAACCCTGGTCGCAACAGAAACCCAAACCATATGCTTTACCAAAATGTTTCCTACACCTAAAACAAACCTTAACCCTAATCGTATGCTTAACCAACAGATTCTGCACAACTTTACTTACCCTAAAAAAACTCTAGTCCTAAAAAAAATCACAACCCTAACCTTAAAACTAACTCTAACCCTACTTCAAACCCTAAATAAATCTTAATCTTAAAATAAGACTTTACCCTAAAACTAATCCTAAAACAAACCCTAACCCTAACAAATTCTTAACCCTATCGTTAAAGCTAACCCTAAAACAAACCTTAATCCCAAAACTAACCCTAAACCTGAAACAAACCTTAAACCTAACACTAACCCTGGCTCTATCCTTAACCAACAGATTCTGCATCTTTTTTACCTAAAGCCCAGCTCATCATTATATTTAAACATTTAGTATAAGATGTGAGCGCGGAGGGGTGGGTTAAGTAGATATTTGCGTTTCGTTTCGAATCACAGTTTGGATGCAATTATACCGATTTGTATTTCGGAAGCACTTCTGAAATAACGAATTGATTTTGTCCGAAACAGAAAGAAAACAACACGGTAATTAATGAATTGATTTTGTTTTCACGAATCGATTCATTGTACCATTTCACTTACATTGAGTTAAACACCGCTCCGTGTCTCTGTCCATTGGCCGTGGTGCTGAATCTGTTGTGTTCAGCACCACAGGCAATAGACAGCGCCATGGTGCCATTCGGTGCGATTCAGCGGCAGTGACATTCCACATAGAAAAGTAATGGTTAATCTATTCAGAGACACCGAACATCAGCAAAATGCCTTGACTTTTGGTGGTTTGTTCGACAGGTTTAAACAGGTGAATCCCATAGGTTTCAATGTAAAAAAATTCCCCCTTTCTAATAAATATTTATTCAACCGTTTCTTCTTTTCATTTGCAGCAAAAATCCTTTTTATCTATAGATTTTTTTTCCGGTATTGTTTTTAGGTGAAATTTTTGGATTCCCAATTATTTTAAAAAGACGAGGCTTTTTTTCTTTGCCAAACACAACTGTTTTTTTTTTAATTTCTTCTGTCCGGCTTCATTTGGCGGTTGCTATCCTTGGTGCTGAAACATTTCAGCACCAAGGACAGGGGGATTAATTTATATATATATTTTATATAACATATCTTTTAACCCTAATCTAACAGTAATGAATTTAACCGTTTCACTATTCTGAAATAACCAAAGGGCAGGGTTTTTTTTCGCTCTGGAGCCCTGCGGTGCTGCTGTCCTTGGTGCCGAAACATTTCAGCACCAAGGACAGGGGGATTAATTTAAATATATTATATAACATATCTTTTAACCCTAATCTAACAGTAATTAATTTAACCGTTTCACTATTCTGAAATAACAAAACGAAATAACAAATCGATATGAAATACGAATTACTAATCTCCTGAAATAACGAATCAAAACACGAATCACGGTAACATAACGAATGCTCTGAAGCTAATTAAAAAATTTAACAATCTGAAAGGAAACAAAGCAAATTTTTTCATTGTGCACATGTCTAGGGTTAAGTGCAGCATGTCAGTAGTTAATTGGTCAGCAGACCCATTAGAGAGTTCCTGAACATATGTTATAGGGTTGGGCCCAGATAAGATCTTATTTTAAATGGTATAATGTCTTACCTCCCCCTGCGGCTTTGGTATCTGCAGGGGTAAATAATACAGAGTTATTAAACCACACAAACTGGTTTATGAAAAGAACGACACACCTGGATGTATCTGTCTGCCTTGGGATCAACATTACAACCAAAAACCTTATATTTCTGGGTCTCTTTTTACATTAATGTTCATGAAGCCCGATGTGAGCGTGACTGGTGACCAGGCTGTCATACTGGAAGCTATGGGACAGCCCAGTATGGAGATTTTGATACAGAAACTATGTATCGCAGGGTTTAGAGGAGAATGGAGCATCTACACGAATAATGGAACAGCGGAACAGATACAGAGAAAGAGAGAGTGATGCGGCCAATCAGATTCTATGACCTAATCTAGGGCTGTCAATGATCATGGTGTTTATACTCTAGACTATACGAGTCCGTGCCATGTCTCTGAATGTGTATTGAGCAACACAGTGTTCATCAAAAGCCACTCAAAGCCAAAGAAAGTGCCAGGTCGACTTTGTCTTCTGCTTACATGTGACCTGATCGGTGGACAATCTCACCGAACTCTTATGGGATCTCACAGGATCTTCTAAACCAGGGTGCTCAGCCGTGGCCCTCCAGATATGTGGGAGCTACATCTCCCATGATAGTCAGAAACTCATTAGGTCAACAGAGCTCTGTGGGAAATGTAGTTTCAAAACATCTGGAGGGCCACCAAGGATGAGCATCTCGGTCCTTCACGCACATTTTGTACAATTCCATGAGTGGGGATACATTCTGCAATGTGATTTCTGCCTTATGGGCTTGGGGTCCTGAGAAGGTGACAACAGCAACATAACTGCTCCCTGATTTATGATCACGATGAATTATCGAGCCAATACCGGACGAGCAGGAGAAAACCCCAGAAGACGTGAGCACCAGTGTATACCATATATAAACATCTATTATAAGATGTGAGCGCGGAGGGGGGGTTTAGTGCAGCATGTCAGTAGTTAATTGGTCAGCAGACCCATTGGAGAGTTCCCAAACATATGTTATAGGGTTGGGCCCAGATAAGATCTTATTTTAAATGGTATAATGTCTTACCTCCACCTGTGGCTTTGGTATCTGCAGGGGTAAATAATACAGAGTTATTAAACCACAAAAACCCTCTACTGATTTGCGCCTTATGGGCTTAGGGTCCTAAGAAAGTGGCAACACCAGCTTAACGGCTCCCTCTTTTATGATCACAATGAATTATCAAGCCAATACCGGACGAGCAGGAGAAAACCTCAGAAGACGTGAGCACCAGTGAAAGCGAGGTCCGGTGCATGGGCGGCTCCAGACATGTTTCGGGAGGGCCACTCTACCAGTTTTGGCAAAACGCTGGCATTTGGTTCGCAGTGACAGTCAGAGCGGGCACCTGATCACAGACTGCGCTCATCACATTCACTCTCTCCAGGACATTGCCGCGCTGGGTCTGTCCTCCTGCTGCTCCGGTGAAGACCCCGCACACCAATGCTCTGCCGGTCACTGAGACACCACCAACAATACACGCAACATGTCCAGACGAACACCTATACCCATACATAGCCACAAACACATGCATAGGTATACACATGTACACACATACCACTTGGGGTAGTCCCTGGAGGAGGGTTTAGAAACCAAGGGAGTCCCAGATTTTTCAGTTGGCATCATGAACTATCTGGCCATTTATGTCAATAAACACATTTTTCTCTTGGATGCTATTTTTTCTGTTTCTATTCCTCTGTACAATTTACAATCAGGGTTATTCAAAGAAAGGTGAAAACCAGGAGAATGACTGGAGAAGTGAAAATTCTAGGTCAAAATAGCCAAACCAGAAAAAGTCTCCCATTTATCTCACTTTCCAAATCGGCTATTTTGACATAGAATTTTGACTTCTTCAAACGTACTCCAGAGTTTCACCTTTCTTTGTATAACCCTGATGGTCATATTTAATATCGTTTGAAAGACCAGACTTGGCCCTTTCCAATGACACCTTGATTATGCAGGGTGCACAGAGCCAGAGATCCAGGGGGTTCATATTTTCAAAGGTCTCCCTGTATCACCTGCAATGGGTTTGCAGCTCAAGGGGTGGCAAATGTCCCCTGTACCCCCTCTCCGGATCCACCAGTGGTTCGGTATAAGAGAATCAAACATGGAGTTTTCAACATCATAGAATTCTCATTGAAGTATGTGGCTGAATACAATGTATCTGTTCACTTATAAGATTTATTAAGCGCTTACTTACCGAAAACCATTTCCCCTTTGGTCCCTGCGGGGAGAGAATAGAGGATCATAAAGCATACAACACGCCATACACTTGACATAAACATTCCGCGATCACAAACTACAAACGCAGCGAGTGAAGCTTAATTCATTTTAATAACAACACAAGTTCCAGCCCCCCCCCCATGAAAATACACGTAAGGATTAGGGTCGCAGTACCTTTATCTCCCGGAATTCCAAAGACCCCCTGATCTCCTGTAAAAAAATATAACAAAAAAAAATGAACTTTTTCTCATTTCGTTATGTCTGAAAATACAACTTTCTGCGATCAAACGACAGGCCTCTCACTCGTTGAAGCACAGCCCCGATATGACCTGATGATGGGGTCAGCGGCCTCCGACCTCCATGTGTTTTGGAACTACATGTCCCATGAAGTTCAGTCGGCTTAATGAGTGGCTGAGCCTTATGGGAGATGTAGTTCCAAAATATCTGGAAGGCCAAGGTTGATGACCCCATCTTCCGAAGGTTCAACTAATGCATAGATGCACTTTAAATTCCCTTGAGTAGCCACAATGTCCTAGATAAGGTATTTTTTCCATTATTTGTTGAAGATGACTGACTTTCCTCACCTTTTGGTCCTTGGTTTCCAGGGAACCCTGGAGGTCCAGGTTGTCCTGGTTTTCCTATGGAGAATCAAATCACAGGAATGATAAAGTTACCGTTGTGTCTCTCTGGTGGCGATTGGGCTGGAGCCCTTGAAGCAGCGACACTTTGTAGGCCACGGTGAAGGTACTGGAGGTCCTTGAGAGGTGGAAGAGGTTAATGAAGGATAAAGCTTCCCAAAAGAGGAGGAACTGACCCAGGCACAGGAAACAAGCGAGCATGACCAGGGGAACCGGAAATGGAAATAAATGTTTATATAACCAGTCAATGATTGTGAGGAATGAAGAATGGAGAATGGCCGGGCCAGGAGTCCAGAAACACCAAATACTGAGCCATTAACCTAAGCTCAGATACAAAAATTAATGTATCAAACGTTCAGCATGATCAGCGAGGTAAAATTGTGAGGACACCGGTGGGTGGATATGGACTGGTCTCTGGTTTGTCCAGTGATTTGCAATACAGAGGAACAAAGGCAGTCCGAACCTTTGGGTGGGGCGAGAAAGGTACAGGCCTTGGGCCCCACACTTCGGGGGGCTGCGCAGCACTGAGAAAGCTTGTCACCTAGAAGCACAGAGCCAGTGCCCAACATGGAACCCTACCTGCTTCCACCTGCCTCCGAGAAATCTCCCACCTCCAAGCAAGCAATGACATGGGGGTGTTAGTGTGTCTGTCTATATATGGGGTGGAGGGGACTGGGTGTCAGTCTGGGGACCAGAGGGGTCAGGGGTGTCTATCTATGGGAAGGACAGTAGAGGTGTCAATATAAGGACTAGAGGAGTAAGGGGTGTCTATCAGGGTGGGGGTTTCAACTTGTGGAGATCAGTGGAGGGGTCAATGCGTGTAAAAAGGGGACGTATAAGGAAGTGAGGTGTTGACAGCATTGCTAAGGGTCCCACAAATGTTCCTCACTTAGGATCCTCCCATAGGGTTGTCTAGGGTTGGCTCTGAAGGCAGGTATGACATCATCTGATGATGTCATCCAGTGCATAATAGTTTGGACAGGTGAGTATTTGGCTGAGAAGGATGAAGCAGGTGCACCGTAACAGTTACAGCGGGGAGGGGGCAGTTACAGCGGGGAGGGGGCAGTTACAGCGGGGAGGGGGTCCTTGCGGGTTTTGTTCAAGAAGCCATTCGTTACTTGGAATGACCCAAAGTCACCCGTTTTATGGTGGTTCGGGGGGTGTATGGGCTCCCCTTAAAAGACCAGATCACAGCTTGCAATGAGATGCACAACAGGGAAATGAAATGATCATATTTACAGTCCTTGCCCTTTTTTTCCGTTTTTTGGTTAAAATAAAACATGAATCTGCAAACACTTAGGCTGGGGTCAGACCAGCGCACTTTTAACGTGCGTTCTGGCGCACATAATCACGGCCGCACTAGCAGCAGATGACGGGCAATGACGGACAATATACGATGTACGGCCGCACAAAAGTCCGGCCGTGCAACGCAAGTGGAAAATGAACGCATTTTTCTGAGAACGCTGAACCGCTAGTACTGACGTACTGAGTGCGCAGCTGCGACATAGCGGCGTCTGTGCGAGATTAGGAGATGTCAGACGCTGCTAATGTCCAGCCTACATAACGTCCAGACGCAAAAAGAGTTTTATTGACGATCCGTACAAAATCACGCCCGAAAATGCGCGTCGTCTGACCGTTTTTGCGCATTCCGTGAAAAAATACGTCAATGCGTTCGGACGCACTTTTTAACGTTCGCGGGAAAAATGCTTTCGTCTGACCCTAGCCTAAGCCGTTGGATGTCCAAAAACTGCTTTTTGCACCAAATCATCCTGGCCACGGTGACCAGGCCTGATTCTTGGTTGTTTTTTTTTTTTTAAATAATTAGTTTTTATTTGTTTTTAAACAACAAGTGAGCCGGGCACTCATATCCTGAAGGAGTGTGCTGCGGGCCAAAGGTTCCTGCAGTCGTTTTGAGGATTGCCTCGGTGCTTAGCTCCCAAAAAAATCTAAAATTAAGCGGTGGAGGAGGCACACGAGGGCTTAAAGAATAATAAATCTTTATTGATCACATTTAAAAACCAACGTTTCGGCCACCAAGGGCCTTTTTCAAGGTATACCTTGAAAAGGCCCTTGGTGGCCGAAACGTTGGTTTTTAAATGTGATCAATAAAGATTTATTATTTTTTAAGCCCTCGTGTGCCTCCTCCACCGCTTAATTTTAGATTTATATATATATATAATATATATATATATATATATATACACACACACACTATAAGGGTTATTCAAAGATAGGTGAAAAGCAGGAGAATGACTGTAGAATGGAAAATTTTGTGTCATAATATCCAAACCAGAAAAATTCTCCCTTTCATCTCACTTGCTATTTTGACCTAGAATTTTCCATTCTCCAGTCATTCTCCTGCTTTTCACCTCTCTTTGAATAACCCTGAATATATTTCCCGCTCCCATCAATCATCTCAATTCTGTGTTTGTGGACACGGGGTGGGGGTGGGGAGGGATTGACGTCCCCCTTGTAAAAACCGATTGAAAGCTCACAGACTTTTGAAATAAAAACATCAGACGCCAAATTAAGATTATAATTTAGAAAAATTCATCTACCTGGAAATCCTGGCAGCCCCGGGGGTCCGTTACCCCCATTATCTCCTGCAGAAAGAAAAAGATACCTCTCAGGCGAAACAATAACAATGTAACAAAACACAGAATGAGCGAATCAGACGCCTCTAATGGTTACAGGACCCTCAGTAACGCTTATTAAACAATGAAACTCAAGTATTGGACAAAAATATGAAAAAAATATATAATTTTTAATCAAAGGAACACGGTGCAGAGGGTTTTTGGGGAAAAAGAAGGGAAAAGGGAAGCTGAATGCAAACACTGAAGGCTAAACACAGGGAAAGGTGTTTATTCTTCCCAAGCAAGCGAAAAAATTATATATATATATTCACATTGACTGACTGGGCCGCGTCAAGGAAATATTCCACCGTTATTCACATTGTTTGATTTATTCAGGGATTTTAGGGTCCTGTCCGGGTGGTCTTTATATGCAGGATCCTGAGGATCTCTAATCATCCTCCTCTTGGATACATATTGGGAGACGGATTCCGTGACATTGTGTCACTTCCAGCAGTAAATGTTCCCCTGGAAGGGATCGTTTATTCGCTTTTACCTTGTCTTCCCCTCGGTCCTAGAGGCCCACGAGCACCTTTGGGCCCAGGAAGCCCTGGGGGTCCAGTGAGTTGGGAATGGAGGATGCTCCCAATGTTTTCTGGATTCACTGTATCGATGACAAGAGAGTTTGTTACAGGAGGAAAACTAGAGCATAACATGCGGGAAATAAACAAATGGCCGTTACATAAACATTGTGTTATTACAGGTATCGTAATGTCTGGCTGCTTATTGGCTGAATAGAGGAACTTAGTGTGTGTGTGTGTGTGTGTGTGTGTTCTCTGGTGATTACAATACAGAAAATCGGGGGGGGGGGAGCAGGACACCGACTGATGACGCAGACCTAGGCAGAGATTCTCCAATGGTCATTATGGCCACATTGGAAGTCCTCCATGAAGCCAGGTTGGTCACAAATAGGCTTGTGCACCGATTTTTTTTTCGGTTCGATTCGATTCGATTTTTCGGATTTTTAAACTTTCGATTCGGCTCGTTTCGACCGATTTCTGTTTCGATTCGGTTTGGCTCGACTCGTTTTTCTTGTACATTTTTTCGGAATTTCGACAATTTTTCGTATTTTCGTGTCACTTTGCTGGTTTTTTGTATCGACTTTTCGTATTTTCGAAAATTTTAGTTTTTTCGGAACGTCTGTTCTCGTTTCAAAGCAATAAATTTCGATTTGACACATTTCAAGTACATTCGAAAACTCCGAAAATATTTCGTTTCGGCTCGGAAAACTTTTCGGATCTGCCATTTTGGGATCTAAAAATTTTCGGAAAATCAGCCGCATCCGAAAACACGAATGGGGAAATTTCGTGAAAATTCCGAAATTCCGAAACCCGAAACGCACATCCCTAGTCACAAAAACCACAATACATTCCATAAGTAACACACTAGCTATCACTAATGGCCAACCACATAGATTGTAAGTTCTTGGGAACAGGGACCCCCTGAATCAGGCTGTATCATCCATGTGTGGTATTCCAATGTATTAACCCCTTGTACACTGATCTTGTAAAGCGCTGCGGAATATGTGGCGCTATATAAATAAAGGATAATAATAGAGACCTAGTGATTCATCTATTCACAGACGCCGAACTGCACCGAAATTGTGGCAAAATGACCAGATTTTCAGTGTTTCAATTTGACAGGTTTAAACAGGCGAATCCCACAGGTTTCAAAGGAATAAATGGAATATCTATTTTAGTTTCAATTTTAAAGAACATTTATTATTATTAAAGGACTTTTTTTATTATTTAGACGCATTTTGATAATTTATTGATTTAGCCTCCTATTGGGAGATTATCAGGGTTATTCAAAGAGAATCGAAAAGTCTCAGCACGTTCAGTGACTTCTCGGTCTCTTCAATTCGATGTGATTCGGCGATCCCATTTCAGCGACCCTGCGGTGTATTCAGCAAGTACCACAAGGCCGTCGTAGTGCAGGGAAAAGCCGCCGAAAACCTCGCCGCAAAACCCAGGCGAACGCACACCCCGAAACCCGCAAACACATCTTGATTAACTCCAAACACGCCGGAGAAACCCGAGCAGGAGCCGATCAGAGCGCAGAGCAGCCGCCGGAAAAACCCGACACCGCAGACGAAGGAGATGAAGAAAAGAAAAAAACAGTACGCTGGAATGTTTGAAAAGTGAAACGCTGTTTGCAAAGAAACTACTGAGCAAAAATGTCTGAAATTTACATATAAAATCCAATGAATGATAATAAAAAGGGCTGTTACAGAAAAAATAAAAAAACGATTAAAAAAAAGGGAAAAGAAATGTTTGCAAAAAAATCCCGAAAAATGCCTAAAAAGGTCCTAAAAAAATCTATAAGTAAAGAGACTCTTTGCTGCAGAATTTTATAATAAACGGTTTATTAGATATTGAATTAAAACGGGAATATTTTTAACATTGAAGCCTATGGGATTCGCCTGAATAAACATGCCGAATTAAACCACCGAATGGCAGGGCATTTCGGGAACCTTTCACTGCTGGTTTTGTGTTCTCTGAATAGACGAAGCATTGCTTCTCTATGGGGATTTCACTGCCGTTGAACAGGCACCGTATGTGCAGGCAATTCGCCAGGATTTGCCGAACTGCCTGCTCTCTGAATAGCCGAATGGCCAGGAAAGGTAACTGTACCCTGAATTTCAGGGTTCGATTCCCTTTCGGCCGCAATTCGGATCTCTTTGAATAACCCTGTATATTTTTTTTTGCAGTTCGGTGGAATTCACCGATGCCAATCCGGCACTTTTTTGCCAATGTCCGATAATGCCTTCGGCAACTCCATTTTTGACAAACTATGGTGAATAATAAGTGAATTATGCACCGTATTTTGCTGAAATGGAATTGCCGAAATGAGCTGAAACGTGGCGAAATGAAAAGCACCGAACTTGAACTCAATTCTGCTGCTTTGTAAATAACTCCCCATGTGTTTTTGCATTTATTGAGTAAATCTCCAGTAAACCTCTGGTAATCTTCCAGTCAACCACTAGTAAACCTCTGGTAATCTTCCAGTCAACCATTAGTAAACCTCTGGTAATCTTCCAGTCAACCATTAGTAAACCTCTGGTAATCTTCCAGTCAACCACTAGTAAACCTCTGGTAATCTTCCAGTCAACCACTAGTAAACCTCTGGTAATCTTCCAGTCAACCATTAGTAAACCTCTGGTAATCTTCCAGTCAACCACTAGTAAACTTCCGGTAATCCTCCAGTCAACCACTAGTAAACTTCGGGTAATCTTCCAGTCAACCACTAGTAAACCTCCGCTAATCTTCCAGTCAACCACTAGTAAACCTCCGCTAATCTTCCAGTCAAGCACTAGTAAACTTCCGGTAATCCTCCAGTCAACCACTAGTAAACTTCCGGTAATCCTCCAGTCAACCACTAGTAAACCTCCGGTAATCCTCCAGTCAACCACTAGTAAACCTCCAGTAATCCTCCAGTCAACCACTAGTAAACCTCCGGTAATCCTCCAGTCAACCACTAGTAAACCTCCAGTAATCCTCCAGTCAACCACTAGTAAACCTCCGGTAATCCTCCAGTCAACCACTAGTAAACCTCCAGTAATCCTCCAGTCAACCACTAGTAAACCTCCAGTAATCCTCCAGTCAACCACTAGTAAACCTCCGGTAATCCTCCAGTCAACCACTAGTAAACCTCCAGTAATCCTCCAGTCAACCACTAGTAAACCTCCAGTAATCCTCCAGTCAACCACTAGTAAACCTCCGGTAATCCTCCAGTCAACCACTAGTAAACCTCTGGTAAACCTTAAGTAAACATTGAGTATACCTGCAGGGAACCTCTAGTAAACTTCAAGTAAATGTCGAGCATACCTCCAGTAAACCTCTAGTAAACCTTTAGTAAACGTCAAGCATACCCCCAGTAAACCACAAGTAAACATCGAGCAAACCTCAAGTAAACATCAAGCATACCTCCAGTAAACCTCTAGTAAACCTTTAGTAAACGTCAAGCATACCCCCAGTAAACCACAAGTAAACATCGAGCATGCCTCCAGTAAACCTCCAGCAACTCTAGTAAACCTCTAGTAACCCTCCAGGTTCCCCTGGCTTTACCTTCACATGGATTCTCCGTCTGAAGAGAAGCTGCTGTTGCCCAGATCAGGATACTCACGACGCCCAGCGTTCGTCCCGCCATGGCTGCACTGAGTTTCCCTCTGAACCTCTCAGGATAATGAGCGAAATCTGGAGGAGACGTCCCAGTGTATCGACGCAGAGTATTGATTGCTTGTTTTCTGATGAATTTTGAGTGTTTTGCAATGTCCACACACAGCGGGGCAGCGTCTGTGTAACGAAGAGGTCATTGCCTCGCTGTCTTGTTTGACATTAACTGTACACTGTTACTTTTCGGGAATTCACAGTAGAGAGCGCCCCCCCCTGCTGCTTGTTATTGATACGTTTAGTTCCGGGGGTGGGTGGGCCCTTAACTCCTTAATTGCACCAAAAATGGATTTCAGGGCAAAATCTGACACCCTAGTGCACCCCTCAAATGTTTAATGCCTACAATTCCCAGAATATTTTGAATGCAATAGATGGCCAGAGAATCATGGGAGCTGTAGTTCAGAAGCATCTGGGGGGGCAAGGATTGACAACCATGCCTTCGTAGGTTTTGAAAAGTTGACCTTAATAAATCCAGTCTGGTGAAAGAAGCATTTTAGCACCTGGAACCATTTACTTATTTTCTGCTTAATATAAATTTAAAAAATGTATCATAAAATAAAAACATAGCTCCTGTATAAAGTGAATATAAAATAATAAATAAATAAAATTAACCTGCTTAATTTAAATTAAAAATCGTAATAAAAAGTAGCATAACAAGAAAAAAACATAGCTCTGTATAAAGAGAATATAAAATAATAAATAAAGCTTCTTAATATAAACTGTAATAGCTCTGTAGAACATGCCTAATATAAATGAAAAAGTACTATAAAATAGCTCTGTATAAAGCGAATATAAAATAAATGAAATAAACCTGCTTAATATAAATTAAAATGGTAATAAAATTTAAAAAAAATAGCTCTGCATAAAGTGATTATAAAATAATAAGTACAGCTGCTGAATATAAATATAAACTGTAAATACAACGTATAATATAATTAAAATAGCTCTGCATAAAGTGAATATAAAATAATAAATAGCTTAATATAAATTAAAATGGTAATAAAAAGCATAATAAATTAAAACAATAGCTCTGCATAAAGTGAATATAAAATAATAAATACAGCTGCTTAAAATAAATATAAACTGTAATACAATGTATAATATAATTAAAATAGCTCTGTATAAATGGAAAATATAAAATAATAAATACAGCTGCTTAAAATAAATATAAACTGTAATACAATGTATAATATAATTAAAATAGCTCTGTATAAATGAAAATATAAAATAATAAATACAGCTGCTTAAAATAAATATAAACTGTAATACAATGTATAATATAATTAAAATAGCTCTGTATAAAATGACCATGCTTAATATAAATTTAAAAAATAATAAAATGTACTATAAAATAGCTCTGTATAAAGTGAATATAAAATAATAAACATAATACACCTGCTTAATATAAATCAAAAAATTAAAAAAATATACGATAAAATTTTAAATTTGCTGTGTATAAAGTGAATGTAAAATAAACATGCTTAATAAAAATAAAAAATGTATTAAAAAGTATTCTGAAATAAAAAAAATAGCTCTGCATAAAGTGATTATAAAATAATAAGTACAGCTGCTGAATATAAATATAAACTGTAATACAACGTATAATATAATTAAAATAGCTCTGCATAAAGTGAATATAAAATAATAAATACAGCTGCTTAATATAAATTAAAATGGTAATAAAAAGCATAATAAAATTTAAAACAATAGCTCTGCATAAAGTGAATATAAAATAATAAATACAGCTGCTTAAAATAAATATAAACTGTAATACAATGTATAATATAATTAAAATAGCTCTGTATAAAATGACCATGCTTAATATAAATTTAAAAAATAATAAAATGTACTATAAAATAGCTCTGTATAAAGTGAATATAAAATAATAAACATAATACACCTGCTTAATATAAATCAAAAAATTAAAAAAATGTACGATAAAATTTTAAATTTGCTGTGTATAAAGTGAATGTAAAATAAACATGCTTAATAAAAATAAAAAATGTATTAAAAAGTATTCTGAAATAAAAAAAATAGCTCTGTATAAAGTGAATATAAAATATAATGGAATGTGGCTACTGAACCTAAAATTGCTTTTTTTTTTTAGAGGAGAATAAATGATAGAAAAAGCTCCTTTAAACAAAGAAATGTAATTTATTTTAGATTTAGGGGAATGTGGAAATAATGGTATTTTTAAGTTATTATTTAGGATTTTGATTTGATTGCAAAATACGACTTTTGTGTTATGATTTAAGTAAACGTATAAGCTTGTCATTTATAATAAGCTCCTGTGTTTATAGATACAGTCACAGACCGCCGGCCTTTACCTCTTCTCTGGGAACAGTATCGTCTGTGAACCTGACACGTCCCTGCACGAAAAGCCGAACAGATAACAGGGAAAATAAATAACGAGAGGGTTTTAATAATTCAGATAAGGCAGGAAACACAACGTTCTAACTTTTGGATAATTGGATATAAATGTTTCACACTCCCCCGTCCAGTGTATCCCAGCATGCAATGCATCCCACATCACCTGCAATAAATGTGCAAACCTCACAAACGGCTCTGATTTGGTGAAACAGTCACAACCCTGAACAAAATTACCACAGCCTGGGATTTGCAATCTGCTGCGCCAGAGAAAAATCACCACCGAATACAGAGGAGCTGAGGCAATGATTTACTGATAGGTTACACACAATACACAGGGAGGACACAATACAGGGAGTCAGGGATTTACTGATAGGACACAATACAGAGAGTTTGGGATTCGATTCACTGAAATGTGAATCTGAGTTACAGAGAATACACAGAGGACACAATACAGAGAGTCTGGGATTCACTGATTTGTCTGCGTTACAGATAATACACAGAGGACAGAATACAGAGAGTCTGGGATTCACTGATTTGTCTGCGTTACAGATAATACACAGAGGACAGAATACAGAGAGTCTGGGATTCACTGATATGTCTGCGTTACAGATAATACACAGAGGACAGAATACAGGGAGTCTGGGATTCACTGATATGTCTGCATTACAGATAATACACAGAGGACATAATACAGAGAGTCTGGGATTCAATGATATGTCTGCATTACAGATAATACACAGAGGACATAATACAGAGAGTCTGGGATTCACTGATATGTCTGCGTTACAGATAATACACAGAGGACAGAATACAGAGAGTCTGGGATTCACTGATATTTACTGCATTACAGATAATACACAGAGGACACAATACAGGGAGTCTGGGATTCACTGATATGTCAATACAGAGAGGACACAATACAGGGAGTCTGGGATTCACTGATATGTCAATACAGAGAGGACACAATACAGGGAGTCTGGGATTCACTGATATGTCAATACACAGAGGACACAATACATGCCATTTTTTATAATAATGGGTTATAAAAGAAGAACGTGCAGTCAGTGAAAGTAATGAAATGCTTTTCTTCATTTTAATTGAAATTTTCCTTTATTCACCTTAAACTTTTTAACTGAATACCAAAAAACAGAAACAAAGAGATAAACAGGGTTTGCAATGAGAATATCTGTTATTCCCGCGGCGAGTCCTGAACCCCCAGAAAATAATAAAACACGAAAACACACAGGTTATTAAAGTAAGGGAAATATTTTACATGGTGTTTCCTGAGGAAATGTGATTATTGTTTATTATGCAAATGGTCAGATGGTAACAGAAGGGGGAGGTGATCCTCTGGGATGGGGGCGTCCAACCCTTTATATTACTCGTCTTTATTCTGTTTCATCAAAATCGCATGAGCCGAAGCAGCACGACAGCCGCAATGAGTAGCGCTTCCCTCACCTGGCTGTTCTTGCTCACCTTGCTCTGCATGCTGAGTGCGCTTTGTGATGCCACAGACTCCTGCCCAGGTAAGTCCTTCATCCTGAATAAATAAGCAGCGGCATCAGCTGAAATGCCCTGTTTAGTCCCTGCAAACCTGTCCTCATGAGTGAGATGAGACGGATACAAATTGCATGGAAATATGGGGGCAGCTCCGTAACATTTTCTGGCCAAGGAGTTTGTTTTGACTAAACGGAACTCTTAGCAAAATGTTTATTTAACATCTTGTGTGTGTTTAGCATTTAAGGGAATATTAACTAAGTGCCGCTCTGCCAATCAATCAACTACGGTGAAGCCATGCTGATTTCACTTATTAGGGAGCTGCCACTGCTGTTTTCATCCTTCTTTCCTTTATATTTTCTGCCAAAGTTATGCAGCCAAGATTTCACTTTGGTATCCACCAATATATCAGCTGAAGTTGTCCAGCATTGTTTCTCCACCAATGAATCAGTTGAAGTTGTCCAGCATTGTTTCTCCACCAATGTATCAGCTGAAGTTGTCCAGTATTGTTTCTCCACCAATGTATCAGCTGAAGTTGTCCAGCATTGTTTCTCCACCAATGTATCAGCTGAAGTTGTCCAGCATTGTTTCTCCACCAATGTATCAGCTGAAGTTGTCCAGTATTGTTTCTCCAATGTATCAGCCGAAGTTGTCCAGCATTGTTTCTCCACCAATGTATCAGCTGAAGTTGTCCAGCATTGTTTCTCCACCAATGTATCAGCTGAAGTTGTCCAGTATTGTTTCTCCAATGTATCAGCCGAAGTTGTCCAGCATTGTTTCTCCACCAATGTATCAGCCGAAGTTGTTCAGCATTGTTTCTCCACCATTGTATCAGCTGAAGTTGTCCAGCATTGTTTCTCCAATGTATCAGCCGAAGTTGTCCAGCATTGTTTCTCCACCAATGTATCAGCCGAAGTTGTTCAGCATTGTTTCTCCACCAATGTATCAGCCGAAGTTGTCCAGCATTGTTTCTCCACCAATGTATCAGCCGAAGTTGTCCAGCATTGTTTCTCTCCACCAATGTATCAGCCGAAGTTGTCCAGCATTGTTTCTCCACCAATGTATCAGCCGAAGTTGTCCAGCATTGTTTCTCCACCAATGTATCAGCCGAAGTTGTCCAGCATTGTTTCTCCACCAATGTATCAGCCGAAGTTGTCCAGCATTGTTTCTCCACCAATGTATCAGCTAAAGTTGTCCAGCATTGTTTCTCCACCAATGTATCAGCCGAAGTTGTCCAGCATTGTTTCTCCACCAATGTATCAGCCGAAGTTGTCCAGCATTGTTTCTCCACCAATGTATCAGCTAAAGTTGTCCAGCATTGTTTCTCCACCAATGTATCAGCTGAAGTTACATAGAAACATAGAAACATAGAAAAATGTCGGCAGATAAGAACCTTTCGGCCCATCTAGTCGCCCAATTACATGGATACTTTACCTGGATTTATCTTTTGTTTAGGATAGCCTTATGTCTATCCCATGCCTGCTTAAATTCAATTACTGTTTTGGCCTCTACCACTTCTACTGGAAGACTGTTCTAGTCCACTAAACGGAACTCTTAGCAAAATGTTTATTTAACATCTTGTGTGTGTTTAGCATTTAAGGGAATATTAACTAAGTGCCGCTCTGCCAATCAATCAACTACGGTGAAGCCATGCTGATTTCACTTATTAGGGAGCTGCCACTGCTGTTTTCATCCTTCTTTCCTTTATACTTTCTGCCAAAGTTATGCAGCCAAGATTTCACTTTGGTATCCACCAATATATCAGCTGAAGTTGTCCAGCATTGTTTCTCCACCAATGAATCAGTTGAAGTTGTCCAGCATTGTTTCTCCACCAATGTATCAGCTGAAGTTGTCCAGCATTGTTCTCCACCAATGTATCAGCTGAAGTTGTCCAGCATTGTTTCTCCACCAATGTATCAGCTGAAGTTGTCCAGTATTGTTTCTCCAATGTATCAGCCGAAGTTGTCCAGCATTGTTTCTCCACCAATGTATCAGCCGAAGTTGTCCAGCATTGTTTCTCTCCAATGTATCAGCTGAAGTTGTCCAGCATTGTTTCTCCACCAATGTATCAGCTGAAGTTGTCCAGTATTGTTTCTCCAATGTATCAGCCGAAGTTGTCCAGCATTGTTTCTCCACCAATGTATCAGCCGAAGTTGTTCAGCATTGTTTCTCCACCATTGTATCAGCCGAAGTTGTCCAGCATTGTTTCTCCACCAATGTATCAGCCGAAGTTGTCCAGCATTGTTTCTCCACCAATGTATCAGCCGAAGTTGTCCAGCATTGTTTCTCCACCAATGTATCAGCCGAAGTTGTCAGCATTGTTTCTCCACCAATGTATCAGCCGAAGTTGTCCAGCATTGTTTCTCCACCAATGTATCAGCCGAAGTTGTCCAGCATTGTTTCTCCACCAATGTATCAGCCGAAGTTGTCCAGCATTGTTTCTCCACCAATGTATCAGCCGAAGTTGTCCAGCATTGTTTCTCCACCAATGTATCAGCCGAAGTTGTCCAGCATTGTTTCTCCACCAATGTATCAGCCGAAGTTGTCCAGCATTGTTTCTCCACCAATGTATCAGCCGAAGTTGTCCAGCATTGTTTCTCCACCAATGTATCAGCTGAAGTTGTCCAGCATTGTTTTTACTGTTGTTTCTATTAGAGTTCTGTGGAGGTCACCACTTTTAAGATCCCTGCAGTACATTCCCCATGTTACGAACACCGGCAGAACATGTTGAATGGAGGATGGCGACAGCTAACACGTTGTAAGGAAGGGTAGCGGTCGAGCCACTGTTTGGATCAACTTCCCCCTCTGGTGTTGAACATTTTCTGGGTTGCTGGCGTTAACCGTAGTTTCTTTATTGTAACAATTTTTATTACATTTTTCATAATATACAAATAATAATACATAATAATGACATCATGAAGAGATTATGAAGAGTACAATGGAATAGGAACAGATGAGGGATACCGGCCAGCCGCCGGCAGAGCATGTTAAGACAACATCGTAACCGTAGTTAAATATGTATATATTTATTATGCAAATCTCCTGCACTTACAATGTTTGCTTTGCTCAGCGATAAAAGAAATGCAAGCTGGTACAAGAGTCTTGATAAGATAAAACAAGAACATTTTTTGGTGTATATTAAAAAAGTCAGCGTTTTTAAGCTTGCGGGAGGAGCTTTCATCTTGCGGCTAATTTCTGGATTACACTTGCAATTACTGAAGTTATGGATATTTTATTTGCCTCATTAAAAGGAATATGTCTATAAAGGTTTATTCCCTATACAGTGGCAAGAAAAAGTATGTGAACCCTTTGGGATTACGTGGAGTTTTGCATGAATTGGTCATAAAATGTGCTCTGATCTTTATCTAAGTCACAACAATTTGAAAAACACAGTCTGCTTAAAATAATACAACACAAACATTATATGTTTTCATGTGTTTATTGAACATAACATGTAAATATTCACAATGCAGGGTGGAGAAAGTATGTGAACCCCTAGCCTAATGACTTCTCCAAGAGCTAATTGGAGCCAGGAGTGAGCCAACCTTGAGTCCAATCAGTGTGATATTATTGGATGTGTTGCTGAAAGCTGTCCTGCCCTTTAAAAACACACACAAGTTTTGGGTTTACTGGTTTCAAGAAGCACTGCCTGATGTGAACCATGCCTCGCAGAAAAGAGCTCTCAGAAGACCTACGATCAAGAATTGTTGACTTGCATGAAGCTGGAAAGGGTTACAAAAGTATCTCCAAAAGCCTTGATGTTCATGTGTCCATGGTAAGACAGACTGTCTACAAATGGAGAAAGTTCAGCACTGTTGCTACTCTCCCTAGGCGTGGTTGTCCTGTAAAGATGACTGCAAGAGCACAGCGCAGAATGCTTAATGAGGTAAAGAAGAATCCTAGAGTGTCAGCTAAAGACTTACAGAAATCTCTGGCACATGCTAACATTTTTGTTGACACATCTACAATAAGGGAAACATTAAACAAGAATGGAGGACATGGGAGGACACCACGGAGGAAGCCATTGCTGTCCAAAAAGAATATTGCAGCACGTTTGAAGTTTGCAAATGAGCACCTGGATGTTCCACAGCACTACTGGCAAAATATTCTGTGGACAGATGAAATCAAAATTGAGTTGTTTGGAAAAAACACACAACACTATGTGTGGAGAAAAAAAGGCACAGCACACCAACATCAAAACCTCATCCCCACTGTAAAACATGGCGGAGGGAGCATCATGGTTTGGGGCTGCTTTGCTGCCTCAGGGCCTGGACGGATTGTTGTCATTGATGGAAAAATGAATTCCAGAGTTTATCAAGACATTTTGCAGGAAAATGTAAGACCATCTGTCCGCAAACTGAAGCTCCGTAGAGGATGGGTGATGCAACAGGACAATGACCCAAAGCATACAAGTAATTCAACAAAAGAATGGCTTCAACAAAACAAAATACGCCTTCTGGAGTGGCCCAGTCAGAGTCCCGACCTCAACCCGATTGAAATGCTGTGGCATGACCTTAAGAGAGCGATTCACACCAGACATCCCAAAAATATTGCTACACTGAAACAGTTTTGTGAAGAGGAGTGGTCCAAAATTACTCCAGATCGTTGTTCAGGTCTGATCTGCAACTACAGGAAACGTTTGGTTGAGGTTATTGCTGCCAAAGGAGGGTCAACCAGTTATTAAGTCCAAAGGTTCACATACTTTTTCCACCCTGCACTGTGAATGTTTACATGTTCTGTTCAATAAAAACATGAAAACATATAATGTTTGTGTTGTGTTATTTTAAGCAGACTGTGTTTTTCAAATTGTTGTGACTTAGATGAAGATCAGAGCACATTTTATCACCAATTCATGCAAAACTCCATGTAATCCCAAAGGGTTCACATACTTTTTCTTGCCAATGTATATGGGATCGGCCACATATTTTGGAGGTAGTAGCACGATATAGACATATTTTATATTCTCTATTTGTATCTATCTGTGTCTGTATCTCGATTGACAGCTTTGTGGATAGAATTACCTTGAAATTCATCTTTCGGTGCCGTTCGGCGGCAGATTTGGACTTTACTGAATAAGTTTTCTTAGTATTTAGTTTTTTTGATCCGGACACACATTATTCCAGCTCTCGTTTGTCTTCACAGAAGTGCAAGTCGTAGGGCTTGGTGGCTCCGAGAAGTTGGCCATACTGAGAGGATGTGCCGGTTTCCCAGGAGCCCCTGGACTGAAAGGAGATGTCGGATCACCTGGAGAAAAAGGTGGGTGTGACTCAAATCATGTAACAAAAAGGCAAGAACCCTGCATTGTGTTATATAAGGCATCTCTATGGGGCAGATACATATTGATCTTGTTATACTCTGTATAAAACACATATGAGGGAGACATGCAATAAGATCACAGGCTTGTGGAGCCTCTGTAACATGTTACTATATAAGGAACTTCTTGTTACATTATGACTACATTATAAAGTGCATTAGTATATGATTATTTATAATTTGCATATTATGTTTGTACACACCCCTAGGTCAAGATGGAGTTCCCGGACCAGCTGGGCCAGAAGGGATAAAAGGCAGGTGGTATATATTCACCCCCCCCCCACTGTGATAGCATATGCAATGTCCCCCCATAGACACCATAGAAACATAGAAACATAGAAACATAGAAAAATGTCGGCAGATAAGAACCTTTCGGCCCATCTAGTCGCCCAATTACATGGATACTTTACCTGGATTTATCTTTGTTTAGGATAGCCTTATGCCTATCCCATGCCTGCTTAAATTCAATTACTGTTTTGGCCTCTACCACTTCTACTGGAAGGCTGTTCCATGTATCCACCACCCTCTCAGTAAAATAATGCTTCCTGATGTTACTTTTAAACCTTTGCC
This sequence comes from Leptobrachium leishanense, assembly GCA_009667805.1. Classification (NCBI taxonomy): domain Eukaryota; kingdom Metazoa; phylum Chordata; class Amphibia; order Anura; family Megophryidae; genus Leptobrachium; species Leptobrachium leishanense. The sequence continues at coordinate 146,314,184 of CM019071.1, forward strand.
CCTCTAATCTAAGACTATGTCCTCTTGTTTTGCTACTTTGTTTCCTTTTAAATATACTCCCTTCCTCTACCTTGTGGATTCCCTTTACGTATTTAAATGTTTCTATCATATCTCCTCTGTCTCGTCTTTTTTCCAAGCTGTACATGTTAAGATCATTAAGCCTTTCCTGGTAACTTTTCTCCTTCAAGCCGTACACCATTTTAGTAGCCCTTCTCTGAACTCTCTCTAAGATGTCTATATCCTTCTGGAGATACGGTCTCCAGTACTGCACACAGTACTCCAAGTGAGGTCTCACCAGTGCTCTGTACAGTGGCATGAGCACTTCCCTTTTCTTACTGCTAATACCTCTCCCTTCACAACCAAGCATTCTGCCAGCATTTCCAAGCATTCTGCCAGCATTTCCTGACACACCACACCAGACCACTTGGACCATCAAGGAGAGCTAAGGTTCTACCCATTGATTAGGAAAACACCCCCCAAAAAAAACCATTCTATGTCATAATCCAGGTTATTGCACAAAGATCAACCTGAAGAATTTTCATTCCCTTTGCAAGGATGTGGAGGAGCAGGATGAGCAGTGAGGCGCACAAAGGACCTTCTGCCACATATGAAAAGGGTGAGAGAAGAGAGGAAGTAACAAGAGGTTTCATCAGTTTCCATTTATTTTGGATTACTCAAAGTCAGGGGAGAAAGTGTTAACCCTTTCACTACCATGATTGTGTATACACAATCATCAGCAGCAGACATAGCAGCCTGAGATAGTGTTAACACGATCTGGGGCTGTGCTGCATCATTACAAATGAAATTAATTAGCATTTGGGCTCTGGAACACGCCCCTAAAGTTTTAACACCCTGGACTTGATGTTTGAGACACTAACACTTTTTAAACCCAGATGGGAATGTGTCTGGATGACATCTCCCCAACTGATCCTGCATGGAGACCTGAACTGCAGTAACTCCTTATGGCCAGCAGGTGGTGACATCTCCCTGTCACATACGTTATTACTGTTAAAGAATACAGTGCGAATATTCCCAGATATCTCTTACTGTATAATTCATTAGAAATGATTCCCAAAAAAAGGTTGGTTCCTGACAGTGTTTTTTTTAATCACTAGGTTGTGAAGGGGTTAATCATACTGATCTCTCAAAAATTAATTCCATGCAGGGAAATTCATATGTTTGACATTTTTAATATTGAACTTAATTACGTTTTTGCAGGTGTATAATGTCCAACCATTAAACTTGCATATTAAAGGGACACTCAGCACAGTGTGAGCATAAAATCTTAACTGAGCGGTAACAGTGCTGTGAGCCCCCTGCTCCATGTCCAGCCTCTGGGTTAGGGTCAGAGGGCTAAGGCTAGGGTCAGACTAGCGCAGTTTTAACGTGCGTTTAGCCGCACGAAATCACGGCCGTACTAGCAGCAAATGACGTCCAATGCCGGGGAACATACGAAGTACGGCCGCACGAAAATTCGTCCGCGCAACGCAAGTGGCAAACGAACGCATTTTTTCGAGAACGTCAAACCGCTACTACTGACGTACAGAGTGCGCTGCGGCTACATAGCGGCGTGTTTGCGTGATTGGGAGACGTCAGACGCTGCACACGTCCGGCCAACATAACGTGCACAGACCAAACACTTCCTGTCTTGTCTGGGGGTAGCTGCAAGTTGCGTTGGACAATGGCTGGGACTGACATCGACGTGGAGAGGCTGATCAATGCAGTGGCAGAGCATCCCGAGCTGTGGGACACGGCCTGCGACAGCTACAAAGACCGGCAGAAGAAGGCCAGTGCATGGGTCACAGTGTCCAGGGTGGTGTACCCAGAGTACGAGACGTGGTCTGATAAAGAGCAGAAGCTTCAGAGTGAGTAAATGATCATTTTATTGCATAGAATTCAATTGAATTGAACTTGAATGTAATATCAAACAAAATGGCATAACGAATTATCGTTGTCACTAAGGATGTGCGTTTCGGCTTTCAGAATTTCGGAATTAAACGACATTTTCCCGATTCGTGTTTTCTGATGCGGGCGATTCCCAGATAATTTTTCGATCCGAAAATGTCAGATCCGAAATGTTTCCGAGCCGAAACAAAATATTGTACGAATATGCGATTGGACTTGAATTGTGTCAAATCGAAATTTATTGCTTTGAAACGAGAACAGACGTTGCGAAAAACGAGAAATGTACGAAATCACGAAAAGTAGATCCAACAAACGAGCAAAGTGACACAAAAACGAAAAATGGTCCATTCCGATGACATATCCCCGAAAAACAAGTCGAACCGAATCGAATCAAAACAGGGTTCGTTCGAAATGAGCCGAATCGAAAACTTTAAACATCCGAAAATTCGAACAGAAAAAATAATCGGTGCACAAGCCTAGGTGTCACATGTCAAATGATGTCCATCTGCCATGGCACCTGCCCTGCATTGCTAGTGAAATAATTAGACAGAGCATCGCGAAACCTGTTGGTGTGTCTATTCACAGGTATTATGTCATCGTTAGCATACTCATCCAGACCCGTTACTGTGAGGGTATCCTCGAAATTAACCCCATCCCTTGCACGAACATAGTTATGTAGGATGCAACAGCATTTCACTATATCCACACAGAAATCCACATTTACATCAAGTGGCCGATGAAAAATCCTCCACTTGTTGCTCAGTATGCCAAAGCTACACTCGACATACCGTCTCGCCCGCGACAGCCTGTAATTAAACACCCGCTTCTTCACAGTCAGGTGTGTCCCCGAGTATGGCCGCAGGAGATGTGTGGATAAGCCGAATGCTTCATCACCTACAAAGGCATAGGGGACTGACACGTCGCTGCCAGGCAAAGGTGCGGGTCTGGGGATGTTCAGGTTCCCACCCTCAATCTCATTCCACAGTGTTGAGTTCCGAAACAGTGTTGAGTCCGAGTCCTTGCCGTATGATCCGACATCCACATACACAAAATTATAGTTGGCATCTGCCACCGCCAGTAGGCCAATTGAAAAATAATGTTTAAATTGATACAGTGAGCCACTGTGCAGTGGCTTCACAATGCGGACATGTTTGCCGTCCACCGCTCCCAGGCAGTTGGATAGTTCGCTCTCTCCCAGAATCCTGCTGCAATTGCCAGCCATGTCTCGCCTGTGGGTGTTGGCAAACATTGGTCCTTCATGGTTTCCCATATTGTTTGGCAGACCTTGCGGACGATCTCACCAGCTGTCGATCTGCCAATGCGGAAGTTGTAATGCAGATCCTTCAAACTGCATCCACTAGCAAGATACCTAGAACATGAAAGAAGCTGTGTTATGATCACATCATATAAACCTAACCTTATGTCACTCTCATCATGTTTTGCAGCACATGAAGCAATCAATAAATGGCGCACGGTGAGGGACAATCATACCCGGGTCCTGAAAAAGGAGGCTGAAGCTGCTCGCTCTGGAGCTGGTGCAAAGAAGAGGCGCAACTATTTGTATGCTGACCAACTGTCCTTCCTGAGGAAGAGCCAGGAGCCGCGCAAGACTGTGAGCAGTATTGACCGGCCATCCACCTCTAGCTCACAAGGGCAAGACCTGCAGCCCGCAGGATCTGGCAGCTGCCAGGTGGAGGTCGAGCGGGTGGTGCGGAGTCCCAGGTGGAGGATGTGGAGTCCCAGCAGGTGCCGGGTACAGCACCCACAGACAGCACCAGTACGGCTCCCAGGAGGAAGAAGCCACCATCAGCTGATGTCGAGCAGGCCATGGTCGCATTCATGGACGCGCACCATACACATCCACGCTGCATGGTCGCTGATTCCGAGGACATGTCCTTTTTCAATTCATGTCTCTCCCTGCTCAACATAATGACCCCAGCGCAGAAGCTGGATTATCGCCGCCGAAGCCTGGACCTGATACATGAGATACTGTCCCATCCACAACAGGCACCTGTATATCACGGTGTCGTGCCACAATACCCCATGGTTATTCCACCACTGCCAGGCATTGCCTGCCCGCCCACCCATGTCCCCTGTTGCTGGGCCACCCCCGGAGCCAGAGTACCACCGCAGCCATATGCACGGTCCTCATGACCCAGATGCTCCTCGCTATCATACCATGTGAGGTGTATCGTCTGTTCGTTTATGTTTGTCACAGTTTATTCATGTTGTTCTACTATTTTTATTTTATTACCTTCATTGGACATGCAATAATATATGTGTTTAATATGTTATTGTTATCTTCTGTCATATTATTTCGGGACTAAATATTTTATTTGTTTCACATCGTTGTCAGTGTCATTACTCTTTCGTTACGTGTTCTGCAAGGTGATGCATGCGTGTGTGTGTGGGCATATAACTACTGACCTACAATAGAGCCTCTGCACACCGAGCACATGTCTGATGACTGGCAGCGATGTCATGAATGCAGGTGTTTGATAGTACTTACCGCAAAGTGAGGACCAGCATCTCCTCCGGTGGTATGGCAGCCCTCATGTTGGTGTCCCTCTTGGTCAGCGGCTCACGCACCTTCATCAACAGTTCATCAAAGGTGTGGATGGACATCCGCAGGTAGTTGAAGAACTTCACGGGGTCCCTCTCTCGCAGTGGCCTGTACAGTGTCACAAAGTGGCCATGCGTGTGTCTGGCAGTGTTGAGTGGATGGACCCATGTTCGCCGTTGTCTTTTCTTCTTCAGGTACAGGTATCCCAGTGCAGCAAAAAGAAACACTTGGACTGCATCCATCTTGGAAAATGCCACCATTCCCAAAATGCCTTTTTATACCCCTTCCCTTTTATTTGATTCATTCTGCAATTGATTTGGTTGATCATATCTCTCTTCTTCCAGCTCCGTGAAACAAAACGTACGAAAATGCGCATCGTATGACCGCTTTCGCGCATTCCGTTAAAAAATACGTTCGTTCGTTCGACCGCACTTTTTCACGTTCGCGGAGAAAAATGCGTTCGTCTGACCCTAGCCTTATTCAGCCATCCATATGCAGCGGCTTAGTCCTCAGCTCAGATTTCCTGGGCTTTGAGACATTTGGCAACTAGCCTTATCCAATGGTATCAAAGCCTTCCTGCATGGAAAGCCACTGGATTGGCTGGAGTGCCCAGCCCCTCCTGCAGTCACATGACATGCTGAGCTGCAAGCGCGTTGTATCCTGCAGGGATCAGAGGAAATCAGCGCTGGTTTTAGCGGTTTTGCTAAAGGAAACTAAGGGGCTAAATGGGAGGGGGAAGTGTGGAGAGGGTCACCAGTAGGAGTTCATGTTTAACCCCTCCATTGCCTACCTCCTCCTGTTTTAACCCTATAGTAACCCTTTAACCTTTGCTGTGCGTGTAAAGTGATGTGTTTGGCAAATAACGTTCACCTTCTTTTTTCTACAGGTGACCCTGGTGATGAAGGGAAACAGGGAAAGACAGGTGAGTCCCAGAGCCTGAGCCGTACGGTCACTTATACTTCTATAATAGAGTTCAAAGTAACGAGTGGATAAAGAAAAACAGTAAAGATTTTAGCCTGCTGGTTCTTTCTACACAGTTACAGTGTAACACTGACTAAGCCTCGCAATGGTTACATTTATAATATTAGAAAGCGGGATGCAGAGAAATGCAGTATTTTTGGTCTGTTTCTGGTTCAGTAAAAAAAATTTCTCTTAATATTCTTAAATCGTGCAGCCATTAGATGCATTAAACAATGTATCTTGTTTGTGATCACTTCATTCTAAAAGCATTTTATTTTAAAGTTACGTTAATGAATTTTAATGTTAATTGATCTTGGTCCATTGTGTTCTCTGAGCCATTTATTTAAAAGGATGATCAATTAAAGGAACAGCTTCCTTCCAGTGACATAAAGAGTGTAAATCCCGGTACAGTACAGATACAAGGTGTTGCTGTAATTGTCATACACAGACATTATGCAGCACATAAAAATACAAGGTGTTGCTGTAATTGCCATACACAGGCATTATGTAGCACATACAGATACAAGGTGTTGCTGTAATTACCATATACAGGCATTATACAGCACATACAGATACAAGATGTTGCTGTAATTACCACACACAGGCATTATGCGGCACATAAAGATACAAGGTGTTGCTGTAATTGTCATACACAGACATTATGCAGCACATAAAAATACAAGGTGTTGCTGTAATTGCCACACACAGGCATTATGCAGCACATACAGATACAAGATGTTACTGTAATTGCCATACACAGGCATTATGCGGCACATACAGATACAAGGTGTTGCTGTAATTGCCACACACAGGCATTATGCGGCACATACAGATACAAGGTGTTGTTGTAATTGTCATACACAGGCATTATGCGGCACATACAGATACAAGGTGTTGCTGTAATTGCCATACGCAGGCATTATGCAGCACATACAGATACAAGGTGTTGCTGTAATTGTCATACACAGACATTATGCAGCACATACAGATACAAGGTGTTGCTGTAATTGTCATACACAGACATTATGCAGCACATACAGATACAAGGTGTTGCTGTAATTGTCATACACAGACATTATGCGGCACATACAGATACAAGGTGTTGCTGTAATTGTCATACACAGACATTATGCGGCACATACAGATACAAGGTGTTGCTGTAATTGTCATACACAGGCATTATGCAGCACATACAGATACAAGGTGTTGCTGTAATTGTCATACACAGACATTATGCGTCACATACAGATACAAGGTGTTGCTGTAATTGCCATACACAGGCATTATGCGGCACATACAGATACAAGGTGTTGCTGTAATTGCCACACACAGGCATTATGCGGCACATACAGATACAAGGTGTTGTTGTAATTGTCATACACAGGCATTATGCAGCACATACAGATACAAGGTGTTGCTGTAATTGTCATACACAGACATTATGCAGCACATACAGATACAAGGTGTTGCTGTAATTGTCATACACAGACATTATGCAGCACATACAGATACAAGGTGTTGCTGTAATTGTCATACACAGACATTATGCAGCACATACAGATACAAGGTGTTGCTGTAATTGTCATACACAGACATTATGGAGCACATACAGATACAAGGTGTTGCTGTAATTGCCATACACAGGCATTATGCAGCACATACAGATACAAGGTGTTGCTGTAATTGTCATACACAGGCATTATGCAGCACATACAGATACAAGGTGTTGCTGTAATTGCCATACACAGGCATTATGCAGCACATACAGATACAAGGTGTTGCTGTAATTGCCATACACAGGCATTATGCAGCACATACAGATATTGCATTGCTAATAATCTCATTCCGATCACTAAAACCCCCTAAGCAGGAGATCTCACCATTTTATTATCTGTCTGCAGCACATTTACTGCATCTGCCTGTATGCTGATAATGAAGACCCCGTGTAAGCAGTAGATCTCACCATTTTATTATCTGTCTGCTGCACATTTACTGCATCTTAATGTATGCTGATAATGCAGACCCCATGAAAGCAGGAGATCTCACCGTTTATTTATCTGCTTGCAGCACATTTACTGCATCTGACTGTATGCTGATAATGCAGACCCCATGTAAGCAGGAGATCTCACCATTGTATTAACTGTCTGCAGCACATTTACTGCATCTGCCTGTATGCTGATAAAGTAGACCTGTGTAAGCAGGAGATCTCACCATTTTATTATCTGTCTGCAGCACATTTACTGCATCTGCCTGTATGCTGATAATGCAGACCCCATGTAAGCAGGAGATCTCACCATTTTATTATCTGTCTAATTTAATTGTTATCTACAAATCCCGTATTTCAAATAGATGTTATGATAAACAGTTTTACGAACAAAAAGCCATTGGTAGGGAAGGGGTTAATATGGGAGTGATAGACTTTAGCTGCTAGCATTAAATCACACTTTATTTTTTTCCATTGTCCAGGAGAAAAAGGAGAGAAAGGAAACACACCCAGAGATCTCGACTCATTCTATAGTAAGATGACAAATCTAATTGCCAAACCTCTAATTTATTTATAATGTATTTACAGAAACATTCTAAGTAATGCACTGATGCTGTGGGAGAACTTATGAAAGAGTTAAATTGCCTACCCCCTTATCTATGTTTTGGACGTGTACAAGCAGAGTTGGCTTGAATTTAAAGTAGGTGTGGCTTAGTTTAAAATGCACACCTCTGTGCAAAGCTTGAACACCCCCCAAGGACGCGTGTCTTAACTTCCCATTGGCTCGTTAAGTTTCATTTACTGGATTTTACCTCATTTCTGGGAATATATGATGTTATCCTTATTATGTATTCAGAGGGGCCTTGTATGCTTTTTACGCTGTATAAAGATGCTTTATCTGTATTGTCTAAGATTTTCTGAAAGGTGCCTTAGTGCAACGTTTTATAAACACCTTTGTTTTATACTATATAACCATGTGAAACAATAAAATAAACAAGAGAGGGTCTGAATCCGCACTTCATGTTGCACTTATTGAACTCTGTTCCCGTGGTATAGTGAAACTGGTGTGAGACAGTGACCTGAATCAAGGGTTAAGTCGTTATGTGGCAGGTTAAAGAGTGATCACTCTGTAAGGTAAAACAGCGGACACATTCCAGCAATTTAAATGGTTTTTTTTCGGTTTACGTAACAGTTGAAGAAAACATAAACAAGATCGTTTGTGCCTTTTAATAAATATGTGACTTTAGTGACGTCAACATGTCCCAATTCCTGCTGTACTGAGGAAAGAGCAGCCGAAGAAGAAAGCAAAACATGGAAGTATTCTACAGATAAGATAAAAGTAGTAGGTGCCTATGTATCGAGCCCTTTTCTCTTTCGACAAGTCCAATATTATTATTATCACCATTTATATAGTACCAACAGTTTCCTCAGCGCTTTACAATAACCAATGGGCTGGAGACAAAATTTAAACAAAGGTTGGAACAGAAACACAAGGTATAGAGGGCTCTGATCACAGGAGCTTACAATCTAGAGGATTTGGGGTAGAGGAAAACAAGAGGAGTGTTATTGGTCATCTGGATCACTAGCATTAGTGTTACAGAAATGGGGGGGACAAGGAATGGCTTCCATCCTGATGTGGGGGGTAGAAGAGGAGAGGGATAGGATGGCGTCACTAATGTGGTACACTAACCGGAAGAGACAGGTTTTAAGGGATTTCTTGAAGGCCCAAAGATTAGGGGAGAGTGTGATTGGGCGAGATAGGTCATTCCACAGGACCAGGGCTGCCCTTGAAGTCTCGGAGGCGAGAGTTTGCAGTGCGGGTAGTGACAGAAGACAAGCAGAGGTCGCCAGCTGATGGAGTGATCTAGAGGTGATGTGCTTGTGCAGTAAGGAAGGCTTGTACAGAGGGGTTGCGTTGTTGAGGGCTTTCAATGTGAGAGTCTAATCCCGTTCAGGCAGTTTCTATCGCTCGGCTTTTTTGTTCAGGGATACCCTGTTAACCCTATACTGCTATAAACCATCTCTCTGTGTAGATAGCGCATCCTTTCTGCACATTCCATGATGGCGGCTCTGTTTTGGAGACATGCATGATATATCCTTAGACTAATGAATGTGAGAAGCGAATTAATAATTTGGTTTTAGATTTGTGCTTTTGTGATATTTGTGTGTTATGTGCTAGATTGCTGTTATTTTCTGACCTTTCTGGTCTTTTTAATTATACTTATTCCTAACTTATTCTGAACAAATCAGATTTTTTATTTCTTATACCGTTCACCTTGCGTTACGCTCTACTCCACTCATATTTGGAGCGTCTTTCTCAGTGGATTTAATGATTGCAATTTCAGCTTCATTCTCTTTTCGGAAAAGTAGGTTTTCTGGCGGCATAAACCTCTAAGAGAAACAAAACCTGATATAATGTGTCTCCGATACCGTCTGTTCTCTCTCAGCTGCCAAGAACTGTAAGGAGCTGCTGGACCAGGGGAAGGTGCTGAGCGACTGGTATACAATCTATCCGGATGGAGAGACCCCTATGAAAGTGCTGTGTGACATGCATACTGACGGAGGGGGCTGGATCGTAAGTATCTGGCATGAAATTATCTTTGCGTCTACTGCGATTTCATCTGTATGATGTAACAGCTTGTTGGTTCAAGGGATGTTTCCACACAGTTTTGTTTGACCAACACAGAAGGTGAAGGAATGTGTGTAGAGGGGCTCCGTAGGGCAGATTTACATTCAGCCATGGCATTGACCTATCACAAGCCAACAAGTGGATCTTTTGATCTCCGCAGTCAACCCATGGCCATTGAGAGCCACTGGGCATTTGGCTGGCTGGACCTATTGCCTGTCTTTGCTTGATGTATCAAATTTCTTTCATATAAAGGTTCTTGACGTATCAGTCTGGATGTCCCTTGTACTCCTGTAGGTGTTCCAGAAGCGATGGGATGGGTCAGTTGATTTCTTCCGTGACTGGAACTCTTACAAGAAGGGATTCGGAAGCCGTCTGAATGACTTTTGGCTGGGGAATGACAATATCCACACGTTGACGTCATCTGGTAATGTCACCTTCCTCTTTATGAGTAAAGTACCTGTAAACTATAACATTTTATTGAAATATATGAAGCATAGGTGGCAGATCCGAAAACACTACTCCGCTTGGCTTAATCATCCTGGGTTTATGATCCTCCTCGCAGGTACCTGGGAGCTGCTGGTTGATCTAATGGACTTTGAACACACAAAGCACATGGCCAAATACGCTTCTTTTAAAATTTTGGACGAATCTGAAAATTACAAGCTTTTACTTGGTGCCTTCACAGAGGGGAATGCAGGTGAGGGTTTATTTCTCTATCTGTTCTGCTTTCCTTCTTACTCCCATCTTCCCCTACTCTTCTCCCTCTCCCTCGTTGTTTTTTTCCTTGTTGCACTCTTCTCTCCATCTCTATGATAGACCTCCTCGTCTATTGTTCTCTACCGTCCTCTTGTTGCCCACTGACTCTTTTAGCTTTGTTCCTCTTCTCTTTTCTATTTTAGCAATTTATTTGCTCTTCATTGCTTTGTCCCCCTTTCCCAATGTGTTTTTGTCTGTTTGAACTTGTTGCTCCACACAAAAGACCTCTAACATTAGTAAAAAGGGAAAACATTGGCAGGGGCAAAAATACAAGACACCCAAAATCTGCATATACAGTCAGGTCCAGAAATATTGGGACATCGACACAATTCTAACATATTTGGCTCTATACACCACCACCATGGAGTTGGAATGAAACAAACACAATGTGCTTTAACTGCAGACTGTCAGCTTTAATTTTAGGGTATGTACATCCAACTCAGGTGAACGGTGTAGGACTTACAGCAGTTTGCAGATGTGCCTCCCACTTGTTAAGGGACCAAAGGTGATGGGACAATTGGCTTCTCAGCTGTTCCATGGCCAGGTGTGTGATATTCCCTCATTATCCCATTTACAATGTGCAGATAAAAGGCCCAGAGTTCATTTTAAGTGTGCTATTTGCATTTGAAATCTGTTGCTGTCAACTCTCAAGATGAGATCCAAAGAGCTGTCACTGTCATTGAAGCAAGCCATCATTAGGCTGAAGAAACAAAACAAACCCATCAGAGAGATAGCAAGAACATTAGGCGTGGCCAAAACAACTGTTTGGAACACTCTAAAAAAGAAGGAACGCACTGGTGAGCTCAGCAACACCAAAAAACCCTGGAGACCACGGAAAACAACTGTGGTGGATGACCGAAGAATTCTTTCCCTGGTGAAGAAAACACCCTTCACAACAGTTGGCCAGATCAAGAACCCTCTACAGAAGGTAGGTGTATGTGTGTCAAAGTCAACAATCAAGAGAAGACTTCATCAGAGTGAATACAGAGGGTTCACCTCAAGGTGTAAACCATTGGTGAACTTCAAAAACAGGAAGGCCAGATTAGAGTTTGCCAAACAACACCTAGCAAAGCCTTCACAGTTCTGGAACAAGATCCTATGGACAGATGAGACCAAGATCAACTTGTACCAGAGTGATGGGAAGAGTATGGAGAAGGAAAGGAACTGCTCATGATCCTAAGCATACCACCTCACCAGTGAAGCATGGTGGTGGTAGTGTCATGGCGTGGGCATGTATGGCTGCCAATGGAACTGGTTCTCTTGTATTTATGGATGATGTGACGGCTGACAAAAGCAGCAGGATGAATTCTGAAGTGTTTTGGGCAATATTATCTGCTCACATTCAGCCAAATGCTGCAGAACTCATTGGACAGCGCTTCACAGTGCAGATGGACAATGACCCAAAGCATACTGCAAAAGCAACCAAAGAAGGGACAGAAGGGACAGAAGTGGAATGTTATGCAATGGCCAAGTCAATCACCTGATCTGAATCCCATTGAGCATGCATTTCACTTGCCGAAGACAAAACTGAAGGGAAAATGCCCCAAGAACAAGCAGGAACTGAAGACAGTTGCAGTAGAGGCCTGGCAGAGCATCACCAGGGATGAAACCCAGCATCTGGTGATGTCTATGCGTTCCAGACTTCAGGCTGTGATTGACTGCAAAGGATTTGCAACCAAGTATTAAGAAGGGAAAGTTTGATTTATGATTATTATTCTGTCCCATTACTTTTGGCCCCTTAACAAGTGGGGGCACATCTGCAAACTGCTGTAAGTCCTACACCGTTCACCTGAGTTGGATGTACATACCCTCAAATTAAAGCTGACAGTCTGCAGTTAAAGCACATTGTGTTTGTTTCATTCCAACTCCATTGTGGTGGTGTATAGAGCCAAAGATGTTAGAATTTTGTTGATGTCCCAATATTTCTGGACCTGACTGTAAATGGTGTCCTCCGGTTTTCATTGCAGCTTCATGAGGTTTAATGGATTTATGGGCTTATCTTTCTGTAATATTTTGAAGATAGGATCAAATGTTACAGTATCCTTTGTGTCGTTTTCCTCACAGGGGACGCTCTGTCTGACCACAATGACAAGATGTTTTCCACCAAAGATAAAGATTCCTCTACCACTAAGTGCGCAGAAACATACAAAGGCGCCTGGTGGTACAGCGCATGCCACACTTCCAACCTAAATGGGCGCTATCTGCTGGGAACGCATGCCTCATTTGCAGATGGCATTAACTGGCACAGCAGCAAGGGATACTACTACTCCTACAAACACTCTGAAATGAAGATCCGACCTGTTCACTAATAACACAGCAGAGAACCCAACACTACACTAGAATCATGGGCAAAATACTAATCAGGCCACGTGTATAATCCAGGGTATATTTTAACAATACCAGTGTACAGTCAAAATGGAATTGTTTTCTTATTTGGCTATTTAGAGAGAAAATATAAATGATTTGACATGTAACTCATTAAATATTACAAAGTAAAGTATAATTCAATTTACTTAACATCTAGACAATAAAATGTATCAATAGGAATTAATGTTTTGTTTCATGTACACAAAAAAATCTTTACTTTTTAAAAATCTTTCTAGTATAATCTCATACACACGTATATTTACATGAAATATGAATAAATCATGTTATATAGATTTGAGTTTCCTTTTCTTGTGTTTCCCCGTCTCTCTTGATGATATGATGATGTGCAAAAATGAATTACAAATTCTCCTTTTCTGATGTTTCCATCTTTTTCCACTAAAAGAAAATCACATATTTTAATATAAATATACCGCACAGATTCCCACAATGAGAACACAAGATTACTGGTTGCACCTGGTTGCCTAAAACTATTTTATTCATAGCTATAACCAAAATCAACTTCTGTCAAAGCAAAAAAATTAAAAATTTAGTTTATTATACTTATAGAGATTAGGCAGGTGGTGTACAAGTGTGTCAATTTATTACAGTGAGTAGAGCATGTGAATTGTTCAGAGGCACTTAGAGTAACTTTTATTCAAAAGAAACTTTCACATGGAAAATTCAACACCAAAAAAGTATATTATATCCAAGAGGTAACTATTTGTATTTTAAAAAAATACAGTAAATTTTCATGCTTGTTTAATCAGACGAGGAACATCCCAAATGTGTAGGCTGGGACCAAAATGGTGGCCAGGAAATACATGCATCCTCACTTCTTTTTGTCAAATGCATAAACCATTTGGGAACCTATTAGGGCTCAACTGGTGTTTGGGAGCTATAAAGTCATACATTCGGCGCAAGTCACTATCAGGGTTATTCAGAGAAAGGTGAAACTCTGGAGAAGTGAAAATTCTAGGTCAAAATAGCCGATTTGGAAAGTGAGATAAATGGGAGAATTTTTTTGACCTAGAATTTTCACTTCTACAAAAGTTCTCCAGAGTTTCACCTTTCTCTGATTAACCCTGTATGTTTCCTATAATTGCAAATGGAGTCGTTATCGATATGCTCAGCAAATAATCTATGCAACCTCTATTGATATTCCCTCCTGAATTCCATAGGACTACATGAAGTAGGAAGAAGTCCACAAGAGATCACACTTTAGGCTAGGGTCAGACTAACGCATTTTTCACGTTGTCCGTGAAAATGTGTGTTCGAAGAATGGACGTATTTTTTCACGGAATACGCAATAGCGGTCATACTATGCGCAGTTTCATCCGTGATTTTGTACGGATCATCAATAAAACTCTTTTTGTGTCTGGACGTTATGTTGGCCGGACATTAGCAGCGTCTGACGTCTCCTAATCACGCACACACACCGCTAGCGGACGCAGCGCACTCTGTACGTCCGTACTAGTGGTTTAACGTTCTCGAAAAAATGCGTTCATTTTCCACTTGCGTTGCGCAGCCGGACTTTTGTGCGACCGTACTTCGTATATTGGCCGTCATTGCCCCGCATCTGCTGCTACTACGGCCGTGATTAAGTGCGGCTGCACGCGCGTTCGCACTGCCTCAGTCTGACCCTAGCCTTATGTGGGGAAGGATATCAGAGAAATATGTACTTTTCATGACCTTCCAGTTACAGGGAGAAGAGGCAGTGGACAGAACCCTCCTCTTCACTGTGGGACATAGTTATACATTCTTATTATTTATGGATAGCTACAGTTGCAATATCACTTATCCCAGCATTTAGGTGCACAGACTGGGCATCGCTCATTAATATGGCAGGCACCCCCAAGACTTGCACATCCTACACATATGTATGAAACTAGAGGATAGAAACTTCCCCATAAATTTTAACTTTTAATAGTTTACTTGAAACGAGAACACTGATATACCCCAAAGAGCAAATCGAGTACACTGATAGAGACACCAGACAAAAATCATACACTAAAAAATGAAATTAACAAATATACATAAACACCAGATTACAAAAACATGTCGGAGGTGCACTATACTCAAGCTACATACACAACTATCATCTATAACGCCAACAAAATGAAATATAAATGCGCTGGAAATAGTTATAGTGTATGTAAGTTGCCCAGTGTGCACTAGCCAGAATAAAAAGACCTTTGAGGGCAGGGGGATAGAAGTAAGAGGTGCTGAGGGTCCAGACATGTCAAGAAACGAAGAACCCTTGATAGAATCAATAAGTGGAACACCTTTGAGAGGTCTGTAAGATGAACAGACAGGTGGTGGTAGCTACACCTAACCTACCACAGTCAGAATATGTACACGGGTGAATTATCACTCTAATGAGAGCTAAACCTGGTGGAGAATACTCTACGCGTTTCGCTGCCTTCAGTAATTTCTTCAGATCTGATCCGCCGATGCCTCTCTGCGAATGCTTGCTGCAGTGATTGGTTTCTGAGGGTGACGTTCGGTGTTCTCTGTGTGTGACATCACTAGTGACTAATCTGGTGACCAGCAGTCGAGAAACTCAAAATCCCGACTGCTGGTGATGTTGGGTGGGTTGGAGGAAATCATCCCCTTCACCCCACGATATCTCCAAATTGGGGGCTGGGAGGGACTAGAGGGGAGACTCTACACTTCGTGACCACTTTAAATCAATGAAGCAGTAACGATGAGTAGAACGTCCCTTTAATTTCCCGTTTTCTTGTCTCATGCACCCATTTGAGGGGCAAATAAAGATTCTTTGTTATCCCTTATAAACATAGCACAGCAATAGTGTGACTACATTGTTAAAACACATAAGGAAATCATGTTTTTTCCCATTTTCCTTGTAGACTGTTCTGCAGGACCAGCACATATAGAGCAGAGACAGATCATGTCCGCTGGTCATCACATTCCCCGGTTCCAAAACGAAATATACACAAATCAATGAGATATTACACTATTGCATCTACGCGCCTGACACGTCTTTGCACAAAAATCCTGGAACAGAGGGGGATGTTATTCCCGTCTTTAGATGTTTTGTAATTTTCAAAACCAAATGAAACAAGAGCAATTTATTAAAAAAACTGAAAAAAAAGCCAGTTTTTCTGCTGATTACTGTAAATTAAAAAGCTCACGTTGGATTTTTCCAACAATCCGTAAGTCGACAGACTTTATCTTTGGCCGCTCTGATCTTCATGCAGCCGGCCATGCTGGAGGCAGAGAAACATCAACGTTTCCAGTCTGCGTCCTTGGTTTGTTCTCTAGTGTTCCGCATCTGAGCTACGTTTCGTGGCCTCAGGTGTGAAGAATTAAATGCATTATATGTGCCAGTGATTTGGAAAACGCTATGCATAATAAAAGAAATGTTTCTGTAATTCCAGATCAAATAATTGCCATCTGTCGTCAGGTGCCAACGGAGCCAGGGCTGGAGCAAGGATTTCTACCACTCTAAGCAGAAAACCATTTTGCAGCCCTCCCTTCCCACCCACTCCCTAATGTGTCCACGCCAACCACTGTCTTCGTTCCCCGCAGTACGATGCTGGTCAGGACGCTCACCTCAGGTGGCAGCCGGCTCCGGGAAGGTGTTACTGAAGTGGCCTCCACGGTCTGTGCGGGGGCTGGGAGCATCCCGGGGTCCTGTGCTGCCTTTCGCAAGCCTCTCTGTCCCTGCTCCGGTGGGGTCGCCGCCGTCACTCTGTCCCATCCACACTGGGCGGGGCAATCCTCGGCATCTGACGTCATTGGGGCGGGTGCAGACGCTCTGCTCGGATTGGTTGTTCAGTCCCAGGTCGGACCTGATGGGGATGTGCACTGGCCACCTCTTGATCCTGATTGGCTGTTCCTGTAGGGTGAGCTGATTGGATGGTGGAGGTGCTCCTAGGAAGGGGCTAGGCTACCTCTCTACCTATATAAGGATTCCCTGGTCAGTCTCTCATTGATTCAGCATTGTATCACTCCTAGTAGTGGTTACCTTTGAGAAGCTTTCTGTTAATGATTTTCCTGTGTATCAGTTCCTGGCTAAGTACTCGACCATCCCTGTTTCGCCGCCTGTCCCTGACCACGATTTCATCCCTGACAACGTCTCTTGATATATCGTTTGGTACCACGATTTTGAACCTCATACCACGTCTCTGTGCCTGGGTTCTACCTCCCCACCAGCCGACCCTGACAGGAGGCTATATATGATGAATCCCTCCCTGCCATTCATTCGCTGCCCAGCAGCAGTGCCTGTTCAGTTAGCAGCTCACTGTAAGACAGTGGAGTGAGCGCGTAGGCCGAGGGCGTTGCTGCAAACTCGGTGGCAGCGCTACACAAGCAGAACATAACTTTTGCCATAGCCCCCTCCTAATGGCACCATAGGCAACTGCCTAGTTGGCCTAATGGATGGCCCTGGACGAAGCAAGAATCACTTGAAAAAAGTCCTATGATAAGACTGAGACATTACGGTTCCAATTAATTTGCTCCTCTTCGTATCCAGATCAGTCCATTTACCCTATTTATGTGTCTTACAGTGTCTATATGTCTTTGTTGATGTCTCTGCATTGTCAGTGTGTGCCTCACTGTGTCTATGTCTCTGTTAGTGTCTGTGTGTCTCCAGGGCTGGCAGAAGAAATGTTGGGATACCCTACTGAACTACGGGTCGGGTTCCCCTTCCGTCATCTGACCATTTCAAAACATTTTGCCTCCTCTCCTGCTTATCTTATATTACAGGTAGTGGGCTAAATCCCTGGAGGTCCAACAAGGAGATAAAAAGTGTTCCCAGATGACAGAGCGCTCGATCTGCACTTTTTACCTGTGCAGACCCTACTAATCACTCCCTCAGTGAGCCATTGAGTCAGAGGGATCTTCCTGGCACAAGATGCTGAGGCCCACCAGGTAATTTGGTGTCTTGGTGGGCCAGTCCTGGGTGGAATGGAGGTGCCCTTACAATGTGGCACTTAGACATGCTGCACATGATTTGGCAAGGGCTGCACCCCCTGGAACTACTGGGCCCCTGAACATGTCCTGGACTGTCATCCCCTTGATGGAGGCCACATGTTTCTCTGTCAGTGTCTTTGTTAATTAGGGCTTCCAGGTTCTCCAGAGGAAAAATGTATCCTTTTTAAAGAAAAGAAAGCAATGTTTCGGCTGTCACGGCAACCTTTCTCTAAACAGGTCTCTGTGATGACCGAAACGTTGCATCTTTTGCCTCATTTTAACCTCTTTTTCTTCCTCTGGAGTCCCTGAAACCATCTACCTTGGAATATAGTACATGGAGCCAATAAGCACTTTCGTCCCTAAAGCACATTTTTCCAGAATCCTCATTCTTGTCTTGATTAATGAGGAGTGTCTGTTAATATCTGTGTTTTTTCAGTGTCTTTATGCCTTTATCAGGGTTTTATTTTTTCTTCTGTGTTTGTCAGTGTTGTTGTCTGTGTATTTGTGTGTGTGTGTGTCTATGCTTCTGTCAGGGTGTGTTAACATAGAAACATAGAAAAATGTTGGCAGAAAAGAACCTTTCGGCCCATCTAGTCGCCCAATTACATGGATACTTTACCTGGATTTATCTTTTGTTTAGGATAGTCTTACAGTTGTGTTCAAAATTATTCAACCCCCAATGCTGTAAAGGGTTTTAGGGAATTTAGTGTACATTTGTAATTGTATTCAGAATAAAATCCTACAAGGACTTTTTAAAGAACCATATGCAACTAAAATGACATCAATTGGTTTTGTAATACAGTAGTAAATGTTTCTTCTGTGAATTCTTCATTGACACAATTATTCAACCCCTTAAAGACTACCACTCTGAAGAACAGAGGTTCATTCAAGTGTTTTCAATCAGGTATTGAAAACACCTGTGGATGTCACGGAGCAGCAATAAAGCATAATAAGCACCAATTAGGCAGCTTTAAAATGACTGTGATACTCAGCTCCTTCTAGACATTTACTGGTGTGGTTCCAAACATTGTGAAGTCAAGAGAATGGTCCAGGAAGACAAGAGAAGAGGTGATTACTCTTCACAGGAAGGGCAATGGCTATAAGAAGATTGCAAAGATGTTAAACATACCAAGAGAGACCATAGGAAGCATCATTCGCAAATTCAAGGCAAAGGGCACTGTTGAAACGCTACCTGGTCGTGGCAGAAAGAAGATGCTGACTTCGACTGCTGTGCGCTACCTGAAGCGTAGAGTGGAGAAAAGTCCCCGTGTGACTGCTGAGGAACTGAGAAAAGATTTGTCAGATGTGGGTACTGAAGTTTCAGCTCAGACAATATGGCGCACACTGCGTAATGAAGGCCTCCATGCCAGAACTCCCAGGCGCACCCCCTTGCTGTCTCCAAAGAATAAGAAGAGTCGACTGCAGTATGCCAAAAGTCATGTGGACAAACCACAGAAGTTTTGGGATAGTGTTCTGTGGACTGATGAAACAAAATTAGAACTGTTTGGGCCCATGGATCAACGCTATGTTTGGAGGAGGAAGAACAAGGCCTATGAAGAAAAGAACACCTTGCCTACTGTGAAGCATGGCGGGGGTTCAATCATGCTTTGAGGCTGTTTTGCTTCTGCAGGTACAGGGAAGCTTCAGCGTGTGCAAGGTACCATGAATTCTCTTCAGTACCAGGAGATATTGGATGACAATGTGATGCAGTCCGTCACAAACCTGAGGCTAGGGAGACGTTGGACCTTTCAACAGGACAATGATCCCAAGCATACCTCCAAGTCCACTAGAGCATGGTTGCAGATTAAAGGCTGGAACATTTTGGAGTGGCCATCGCAGTCACCTGACTTAAATCCGATTGAGAACCTCTGGTGGGACTTAAAGAAAGCAGTTGCAGTGCGCAAGCCGAAGAATGTGACTGAACTGGAGGCTTTTGCCCATGACGAATGGGCGAAGATACCCGTAGATGGCTGCAAGACACTTGTGTCAAGTTATGCTTCACGTTTAAAAGCTGTTATAACTGTAAAAGGATGTTGTACTAAGTACTAAGATTGAATGTCACTTGGGGGTTGAATAAAACTGATAATGATGTGAGCACAGAAAAGACATTTGTGGTTATTTCATTATAAATGTTATGTTATATTTGTCTGACCTACACGTGCCTCTTTGATTTAATTGTAAGCAAGATGACTGAATGATCAAAATCAATGTCAAACTGGCCAAAACACTCAATTTCAGTGGGGGTTGAATAATTATGAACACAACTGTATGCCTATCCCATGCTTGCTTAAATTCAATTACTGTTTTGGCCTCTACCACTTCTACTGGAAGACTGTTCCATGTATCCACCACCCTCTCAGTAAAATAATGCTTCCTGATGTTACTTTTAAACTTTTGCCCCTCTAATCTAAGACTATGTCCTCTTGTTTTGCTACTTTGTTTCCGTTTAAATATACTCCCTTCCTCTACCTTGTGGATTCCCTTTACGTATTTAAATGTTTCTATCATATCTCCTCTGTCTCGTCTTTTTTCCAAGCCGTACATGTTAAGATCATTAAGCCTTTCCTGGTAACTTTTCTCCTTCAAGCCGTACACCATTTTAGTAGCCCTTCTCTGAACTCTCTCTAAGATGTCTATATCCTTCTGGAGATAGTCTCCAGTACTGCACACAGTACTCCAAGTGAGGTCTCACCAGTGCTCTGTACAGTGGCATGAGCACTTCCCTTTTCCTACTGCTAATACCTCTCCCTACACAACCAAGCATTCTGCCAGCATTTCCAAGCATTCTGCCAGCATTTCCAAGCATTCTGCCATCATTTCCTGCTGCTCTATTACATTGACTACTTACCCTTAGATCCTCTGAAATAATAACCCCTAAATCCCTTTCCTCAGATGTTGAGGTTAGGACTGTATCAAATATTCTATATTCAGCCCTTGGGTTATTATGTCCCAGGTGCATTATCTTGCACTTATCCACATTAAAACTCAATTGCCACAGCTCTGACCATTTTTTTAGTTTACCTAAATCATTTGTCATTTGGCTGATCCCTCCAGGAACGTCAACCCTGTTGCAAATCTTTGTGTCATCAGCAAAAAGACATACTTTTCCATTAATACCTTAAGCAATATCACTAATAAAAATATTAAATAGAATGGGTCCAAGTACTGACCCCTGAGGTACCCCACTGGTAACAAGACCTTGCGCCAAATAAACTCCATTTACCACAACCCTCTGTTGCCTGTCACTCAGCCACTGCCTAATCCATTCAACAATATTGGAATCCAAGCTCAAAGATTGCAATTTATTGCTAAGCCTTCTATGCGGAACAGTATCAAAAGCCTTACTGAAATCTAAATAAGCAATGTCTACTGCACCACCTGTGTCTATTATTTTTGTTACTCGATCAAAAAAATCAATAAGATTAGTTTGGCATGATCTCCGTGAGGTAAACCCATGTTGTTTCTGATATTGTAATCTATGTGTTTTTAGATGTTCAACAATCCTTTCCTTTAACATGGTTTCCATTAATTTCCCCACTACTGACGTAAGACTAACTGGCCTATAGTTCCCCGATTCCTCCCTACTACCCTTCTTGTAAATGGGCGTAACATTTGCTAATTTCCAGTCTTCTGGGACGACTCCTGTTAACAAGGATTGGTTAAATAAATCTGTTAACGGTTTTGCTATTACATCACTGAGCTCTTTTAATAATTTAGGGTGGATCCCATCAGGCCCCATTGACTTATTTGTCTTTACTTTAGACAGCTGCTGTAGAACCTCCTCCTCTGTAAACTGATATGTAAATGTCTCGTTAGTGTTTCCTCCTAACTGAGGTCCCTTTCCTTCCTTTTCTTCTGCAAAGACTGAACAAAAATATTCATTGAGGCAGTCAGCGAGACTTTTATCCTCTTCTACATACCTTCCTTCCTTTGTTTTTAATCTAACTAATCCTTGTTTTACTTTTCTTTTCTCGTTTATGTATCTAAAAAATGTTTTGTGCCCCTTTTTTACTGACTGAGCTATTTTCTCTTCTGCGTGTGCTTTGGAAGCTCTTATAAATTGCTTTGCCTCTTTCTGCCTAATCCTATAGGTTTGCTTATCTTCTTCACTCTGAGTTTTTTTATAATTATTGAATGCTGTCTTTTTGTTCTTCACTATTTTGGCCACTTCTGCAGAGTACCACAGTGGTTTCTTCCCTTTTTTGTTTTTGCTAACAAGCCAAATGCAATTGCCTGTGGCCTTCAATAATGCTTCCTTTAAATAATCCCATTTCTCCTGGACTCCCTTTAAACTCCTCCAGTCTGATAATGACTCCTTCACACAAAATCTCATTTTAGAAAAATCTGTTTTTTTAAAGTCTAAAACTTTTGTTTTTGTGTGGTGCGGCTCCATCCCTGTTCTTATATTAAACCAAACTGACTGGTGATCACTAGATCCCAAATTTTCACCTAGAACAACGTCCGGTACCAAACCTCCATTTGTGAGTATTAAATCCAATATGGCCTCTTTACGGGTCGGCTCCTCAACTACTTGTGTTAAAGATAATCCCAGTAGGGAGTTTAGAATATTTGTACTCCTGGTGCACCCAGCCAGTATCTATGTGTGTGTCTGCGCTTCTATCTGTGATGGTTTTACCAGTGTATGTCAGTATTTGTGTGTGTCTGCACTTCTGTCAGCGTGTGTTTATCAGTGTCTCTGTCAGTATTTGTATTTGTGTATGTGTCTGTGCTTCTGTCAGCGTGTGTTTATCAGTGTCTCTGTCAGTATTTGTGTGTGTGTCTGTGCTTCTGTCAGTGTGTTTATCAGTGTCTGTCAGTATTTGTATTTGTGTGTGTCTGTGCTTCTGTCAGAGTTTGTGTATCAGTGTCTCTGTCAGTATTTGTGTGTGTGTCTGTGCTTCTGTCAGTGTGTGTTTATCAGTGTCTCTGTCAGTATTTGTGTGTGTCTGTGCTTCTGTCAGTGTGTATTTATCAGTGTCTCTGTCAGTATTTGTTTTTGTGTGTGTGTCTGTGCTTCTGTCAGCGTGTGTTTATCAGTGTCTCTGTCAGTATTTGTGTGTGTGTCTGTGCTTCTGTCAGCGTGTGTTTATCAGTGTCTCTGTCAGTATTTGTATTTGTGTGTGTCTGTGCTTCTGTCAGTGTGTATTTATCAGTGTCTCTGTCAGTATTTGTATTTGTGTGTCTGTGCTTCTGTCAGTGTGTGTTTATCAGTGTCTCTGTCAGTATTTGTGTGTGTCTGTGCTTCTGTCAGCGTGTGTTTATCAGTGTCTCTGTCAGTATTTGTGTGTGTGTCTGTGCTTCTGTCAGCGTGTGTTTATCAGTGTCTCTGTCAGTATTTGTATTTGTGTGTGTCTGTGCTTCTGTCAGTGTGTATTATCAGTGTCTCTGTCAGTATTTGTATTTGTGTGTCTGTGCTTCTGTCAGTGTGTGTTTATCAGTGTCTCTGTCAGTATTTGTGTGTGTCTGTGCTTCTGTCAGCGTGTGTTTATCAGTGTCTCTGTCAGTATTTGTGTGTGTGTCTGTGCTTCTGTCAGCGTGTGTTTATCAGTGTCTCTGTCAGTATTTGTGTGTGTGTCTGTGCTTCTATCAGCGTGTGTTTATCAGTGTCTCTGTCAGTATTTGTGTGTGTGTCTGTGCTTCTGTCAGCGTGTGTTTATCAGTGTCTCTGTCAGTATATGTGTTTGTGTGTTTGTCTGTGCTTCTGTCAGCGTGTGTTTATCAGTGTAGTCTGTCAGTATTTGTGTGTGTGTCTGTGCTTCTGTCAGTGTGTGTTTATCAGTGTCTCTGTCAGTATTTGTATTTGTGTGTGTGTGTCTGTGCTTCTGTCAGTGTGTGTTTATCAGTGTCTCTGTCAGTATATGTGTGTGTCCGTGCTTCTGTCAGTGTGTGTTTATCAGTGTCTCTGTTAGTATTTGTGTGTGTGTCTGTGCTTCTGTCAGCGGGTGTTTATCAGTGTCTCTGTCAGTATATGTGTGTGTGTCTGCGCTTCTGTCAGTGTGTGTTTATCAGTGTCTCTGTCAGTATTTGTATTTGTGTGTGTGTCTGTGCTTCTGTCAGTGTGTTTATCAGTGTCTGTCAGTATTTGTATTTGTGTGTGTCTGTGCTTCTGTCAGTGTGTGTTTATCAGTGTCTCTGTCAGTATTCGTGTGTGTGTCTGTGCTTCTGTCAGCGTGTGTTTATCAGTGTCTCTGTCAGTATTTGTGTGTGTCTGTGCTTCTGTCAGTGTGTATTTATCAGTGTCTCTGTCAGTATTTGTTTTTGTGTGTGTGTCTGTGCTTTTGTCAGCGTGTGTTTATCAGTGTCTGTCAGTATTTGTGTTTGTGTCTGTGCTTCTGTCAGCGTGTGTTTATCAGTGTCTCTGTCAGTATTTGTATTTGTGTGTGTCTGTGCTTCTGTCAGTGTGTATTTATCAGTGTCTCTGTCAATATTTGTATTTGTGTGTCTGTGCTTCTGTCAGTGTGTGTTTATCAGTGTCTCTGTCAGTATTTGTGTGTGTGTCTGTGCTTCTGTCAGCGTGTGTTTATCAGTGTCTCTGTCAGTATTTGTGTGTGTGTCTGTGCTTCTGTCAGCATGTGTTTATCAGTGTCTCTGTCAGTATTTGTGTTTGTGTGTTTGTCTGTGCTTCTGTCAGCGTGTGTTTATCAGTGTAGTCTGTCAGTATTTGTATGTGTGTCTGTGCTTCTGTCAGTGTGTGTTTATCAGTGTCTCTGTCAGTATTTGTATTTGTGTGTGTGTGTCTGTGCTTCTGTCAGTGTGTGTTTATCAGTGTCTCTGTCAGTATATGTGTGTGTCCGTGCTTCTGTCAGTGTGTGTTTATCAGTGTCTCTGTTAGTATTTGTGTGTGTGTCTGTGCTTCTGTCAGCATGTGTTTATCAGTGTCTCTGTCAGTATTTGTGTTTGTGTGTTTGTCTGTGCTTCTGTCAGCGTGTGTTTATCAGTGTAGTCTGTCAGTATTTGTATGTGTGTGTGTGTGTCTGTGCTTCTGTCAGTGTGTGTTTATCAGTGTCTCTGTCAGTATTTGTGTGTGTGTCTGTGCTTCTGTCAGCGTTTGTTTATCAGTGTCTCTGTCAGTATTTGTATTTGTGTGTGTCTGTGCTTCTGTCAGTGTGTATTTATCAGTGTCTCTGTCAGTATTTGTATTTGTGTGTCTGTGCTTCTGTCAGTGTGTGTTTATCAGTGTCTCTGTCAGTATTTGTGTGTGTCTGTGCTTCTGTCAGCGTGTGTTTATCAGTGTCTCTGTCAGTATTTGTGTGTGTGTCTGTGCTTCTGTCAGCGTGTGTTTATCAGTGTCTCTGTCAGTATTTGTGTGTGTGTCTGTGCTTCTATCAGCGTGTGTTTATCAGTGTCTCTGTCAGTATTTGTGTGTGTGTCTGTGCTTCTGTCAGCGTGTGTTTATCAGTGTCTCTGTCAGTATTTGTGTTTGTGTGTTTGTCTGTGCTTCTGTCAGCGTGTGTTTATCAGTGTAGTCTGTCAGTATTTGTGTGTGTGTCTGTGCTTCTGTCAGTGTGTGTTTATCAGTGTCTCTGTCAGTATTTGTATTTGTGTGTGTGTGTCTGTGCTTCTGTCAGTGTGTGTTTATCAGTGTCTCTGTCAGTATATGTGTGTGTCCGTGCTTCTGTCAGTGTGTGTTTATCAGTGTCTCTGTTAGTATTTGTGTGTGTGTCTGTGCTTCTGTCAGCGGGTGTTTATCAGTGTCTCTGTCAGTATATGTGTGTGTGTCTGCACTTCTGTCAGTGTGTGTTTATCAGTGTCTCTGTCAGTATTTGTATTTGTGTGTGTGTCTGTGCTTCTGTCAGTGTGTTTATCAGTGTCTGCCAGTATTTGTATTTGTGTGTGTCTGTGCTTCTGTCAGTGTGTGTTTATCAGTGTCTCTGTCAGTATTCGTGTGTGTGTCTGTGCTTCTGTCAGCGTGTGTTTATCAGTGTCTCTGTCAGTATTTGTGTGTGTCTGTGCTTCTGTCAGTGTGTATTTATCAGTGTCTCTGTCAGTATTTGTTTTTGTGTGTGTGTCTGTGCTTTTGTCAGCGTGTGTTTATCAGTGTCTGTCAGTATTTGTGTTTGTGTCTGTGCTTCTGTCAGCGTGTGTTTATCAGTGTCTCTGTCAGTATTTGTATTTGTGTGTGTCTGTGCTTCTGTCAGTGTGTATTTATCAGTGTCTCTGTCAATATTTGTATTTGTGTGTCTGTGCTTCTGTCAGTGTGTGTTTTCAGTGTCTCTGTCAGTATTTGTGTGTGTGTCTGTGCTTCTGTCAGCGTGTGTTTATCAGTGTCTCTGTCAGTATTTGTGTGTGTGTCTGTGCTTCTGTCAGCATGTGTTTATCAGTGTCTCTGTCAGTATTTGTGTTTGTGTGTTTGTCTGTGCTTCTGTCAGCGTGTGTTTATCAGTGTAGTCTGTCAGTATTTGTATGTGTGTCTGTGCTTCTGTCAGTGTGTGTTTATCAGTGTCTCTGTCAGTATTTGTATTTGTGTGTGTGTGTCTGTGCTTCTGTCAGTGTGTGTTTATCAGTGTCTCTGTCAGTATTTGTGTGTGTGTCTGTGCTTCTGTCAGTGTGTGTTTATCAGTGTCTGTGTCAGTATTTGTATTTGTGTGTGTGTCTGTGCTTCTGTCAGCGTGTTTTTATCAGTGTCTGTCAGTATTTGTATTTGTGTGTGTCTGTGCTTCTGTCAGTGTGTGTTTATCAGTGTCTCTGTCAGTATTTGTATTTGTGTATGTGTCTGTGCTTCTGTCAGTGTGTGTTTATCAGTGTCTCTGGCAGTATTTGTATTTGTGTATGTGTCTGTGCTTCTGTCAGTGTGTGTTTATCAGTGTCTCTGTCAGTATTTGTGTGTGTGTGTTCCTCTGTCATAGTGTGTTTGATTGTAAGTGTCGTTGCCGTTGCCTTTGTCTGCCAGTGTCTCACATATTAATAGTCATACTTTGTGTTACTTTAGTTTGTTTGTGTTCGCCTTATGTAATGTTTATCCGTATTTGAGTTAAAGGTTTAATAACTATAAGAAAAATGTGTTTTCATCAGGTTTTCTGATCTTTGGGGGGGGGTTTTAGGAACGAAAGGCTTAATTTGGGAGTTATCGGATGAGAGCTGTGGCCAGGGAGGGGCACCTGGAAAAAAAAATCCGCTCAGGATGCCTGAAGATCTAAAACCAGCCCTGATTCCATGACCATCTAGAGATTGCATCACAAATGGGAGGAGATCCTCTGGGCTGGGGCACCAGATATATTTTTCACTTGTCTTCATTCCGTGAACTCAACAGTCACAATGAGTAGTGCTTCCCACGCCTGGTCGACCGCACTCACCTTGCTCTGCATACTGAGTGCGCTTTGCAATGCCGAAGACTCCTGCCCAGGTAAGTCCTTCATCCTGACCAAATGACCATCATCAACAGCAGAAACGTCATGTAATGACACCGCGAATCTCCAACACCAGGATGATGCGAAATGGATACAATCTGAGCGGAATTATTAACTTCAGAAAACCACATAGTAGCTGTTTTTCCTATATTCATCTAAACCATTGAATTCTCAGATCTCCTCACCAGGTTGTCCTTCAAACCTTCTTCCTGTTCTTTACTCTTTTTCCCATCATGCTTATGTTATTTGTGCTCTTGTCCTTTTTCTTTCAGCCCGCTGTCTTCTTCTTCTCATTACTATCGCCGATCTGGAGCGGGAGGGACAGGATACACTTACTGTAATCTCATCTGTGATACCTTTCCTCCGAACCGTGTTTCTTTTCTGTTTGAAAAATTCAATAAACATCAAAATTATTTAAAAAAAAAAAAAAATACAGGTTGAAATTATAATGCTTAATTTAAGAAGGAAATGGAATTTTTGTGAACAAAATATATACAGTATCTAATAAATAATATATAATTTATTTAATAATAATATATAATAAATAAATATACACAGTATCTAATAAATAATATATAATTCATTTATTATTAATAATATAATAAATATGTACAGAATCTAAAAATAATAAATAAATAATTTATAATTTATATAATAATAAATATTTACAGTGGAAATAATGTAAATTTGACACAATTTTAATGCTTTGCTTTCTTGTTCATCTTTCACAGAAATAATGCTGGTATGAAAGGTTTTCATACACATACAGGTCTATTCACTAAAAGGTGAAACACAGGAGAATTGGCAGGAGAAGAGAACAATCTAGACCAGATAGCCAATTTGGAAAGTGAGATAAATGGGAGAATTTTTCTGGTTTGGCTGTTTTGACCTAGAATTTCACCTTTAGTGAATAGACCTGTAAGTGTCATCCCTCATACAGCGGGTAAAGAAACATATGTGCGATGGAATAGCCTGTTCAACATAAAATAACAGATGTATATTAAAATAAAACAGATTCCAGTGATTTTTTCACTTTTCTCTCCTTGAAAACCGGCACAATCTTTACATTCGGATAAGAATAATGTGCGGGGGACGCGTTGGCAACAACCATGAATAGTGGAAAATATTTTTTTAAAACATACACAGTCAAGGTAATTCAAAGAGATTCGAAAAGTCACCGCATGTTCGGTGACTTTTCGTTCTCTTCAGTTCGGTTCCTTTTCCCGATCCCATTTTGGCGACCCTGCGGTGTATTCAGCAAACACCACAGGGTCCCCGAATTGCAGGGAAAAGCTGCCGCAAACCCGACGAAAACTAACCGCAAAACCCGGCGAATGCACACCGAAAACCCTCAAACATCTGGATTAACTTGCTGAAAACCACGGAAAAACCCGAGCAGGAGCCGATCACACGCAGCGAAGCCGCCGGAAAAAGCCGACACCGCAGACGAATGGAGTGAATAAATTAGAAAAACAGTTTGCTTGAATGTTTGAAAAGTGAAACGCTGCTTGCAAAGAAACTACTGAGCAAAAATGTCTGGAATTTACATATGAGATCCAGGGAATGATAATAAAAAGGGCTGTTACAGAAAAAAAAAGAAAACTTTTAATAAAAAAATAGGACTTTTAGAAAAAAGAAATTAAGAAAAATGCTTAAAATATCCTAAAAAATCTCTAAATAAAGAGACTCTTTAGTGCAGAATTTTATAATGAACGGTTTATTAGATATTGAATTAAAACAGGAATATTTTTAACATTGAAGCCTATGGGATTCTCCTGAATAAACTTGCCGAATGAAATCACCGAATGGCAGGGCATTTCGGGAACCTTTCACTGCTGGTTTGTGTTCTCTGAATAGCCGATGCATTGCTTCTCTATGGGGGTTCACTGCCCTCGGACAGGCACCGTATGTTCAGGCAGTTCGCCAGGATTTGGCGAATTGCCTGCTCTCTGGATTGCCGAATGGCCAAGAAAGGTTACCTTTCTCAAGCAATTCGGATCTCTTTGAATAACCCTGATAGTGTAGCATTCACTTTATTTTTAAATAATTTCTGCGTTCTGATTTTTATTGTGTGAGTCGATGTGTTTGGTCTTTAAACAAAGCTTTTTCACCATGTTCTTTCTCTTCATATTCCACTTGCTACATTGTTAGTGTCAACATAAAAGCATCTTAAGATTTATTGTAGGGCTTGATCACTATTTTGCATTCCTATTAGAGGTGTGGGATGAGGCCAATGTGGATGCAGAGTAGTCAAATTGTTACATTGTTGCTGCATAGTATCAGACTTCAAAGAAAAACAATGGAATCTATAATGTATTCCATTCCCTAGATTTTTGGATATAATTAAGTCCCTCCCCTTTTTATCCTTTATGTACACATATTACAGTAATTTTTATTTTAGTTTTTTCACTGAAACTCCTTTTATAAATAAAATTGCAACTAGTTCCTTAATGGTGATCTTCATCATATTGGTAAATAACCTGACACATGCTCCATACTTAGATAAGAATAATGTGCGGAGGACGCGTTGGCAACAACCACGAGTAGTGAGAACTGTTTTTTTAAAACATTAAATGCACTTTATTTTTAAATAATCTCTTTTTTTATTTATTTTTTTACTGCATGCAATCTATGAGTCTTTGTGTCTGTATCTTTAAACAAAGCTTTATCATCCATGTTCTTTCTTTTCATATTCCACTTGTTACATTGTTTGTGTCAACATAAAAGCATTTTAGGATTTATTGCAGTATATATGTCTCGGGGAATGTGTTGGCAACAACCATGGATACTGAGAACAATTTTTTAAAGCGTTAAAAGCACTTTGGGGTTTATTATTTTTAAATAATCTCTGTTCTGATTTTTAGTGAATGCATTGCATGAGTCGATGTGTTTGTATCTTTAAACAAAGCTTTATCATTCATGTTCTTTCTCTTTATATTCCGCTTGTTGTATCGTTTGTGTCAACATAAAAGCATTTTAGGATTTATTGTAGGATTTACTCGCTCTTTGGATTCCTATCAGAGGAGTGGGGTGAGGCCACTGTGTATACAGATCTGTCAAAACGTTACATTGTTGCTGCATAGTATCAGACTTAAAAGAAAAACATTGTACTCATTATACAGTATATTATATTCCCTAGTTGGTTGAATAGAAATTGAACCTGTCACCAGGGCCAACATTTCAGGAGACGGTAGGCAAAGAAATCTGGATGCCCCCCATCTCAGGAGTCTGTATGTACATGGATAGATAATGAGGGGGCAGTGAGACACAGTATTGAGTAGGCACAGGGTGCAAAGAGACATGGGCAGATATGGAAAGTGCCTTTCTCTGAATAAATAAATAAAAATAACTGAATAAATGAAATCCTAAAACACATTTTACTTTTAATTTTTTTTATTTTAGTTTTTTTAAAGAAAGGTACACAGCATTTAACATGTTGCTTTTTCCCCCACAACTTTGATGAACTATTTTTTAATTTTTGAGAGAAAGGTTTCCACAGGGGGCCACCTCACTCTGTAAAAGTAAAAAACAAAACAAAAAGTATAACAAAATAAATTGTTACATAATTTTACCTTTATATTTATTTTAACAGAGAAAGATGTCCATCCCTGGTGGAGACTCCTTGCCCAATAAAAAAATATATGTTTTCAGTTTTATTTTATTTTTTTCTAGTTTTGCAGAGCAAGGCTCATGTGTACTTTGCCTAATTGTAAATCCGGCCCTATCTATCCCCTATGTATACATAATAAGGTGATTTTTATTCTTGTTTTTTCAATCAATCTCCTTTTCTTCACTTATTCTTTATCCTCTTGGCTGTTTTCACAGAAGTGAAGGTGGTGGGACTCGGGGGCTCCGAGAAGTTAACTATACTTCGAGGATGTACCGGCTTCCCGGGAGCTCCCGGATCTAAAGGAGACGTCGGATCAGCAGGAGAAAAAGGTAAGTTAATATGACTCCCATGATATCAAAAGGCAGAAAAACTAACACGTCCCACAAAATCCACCGTGCAGAGCTAAATTCATTATATAATGATATAAACTGATAGTCATTATTAATTATACCTTATAGTTGTAATGTAGCGGCCATAACCTGAGTACCTCCGTCAGTGGGCTCTCTCCTATTTAAAACAGTCCCCTCAGTCGCTAGAGCAACCTTCCCTAACAGCCCATCCAAACTTTAACAGTGGTTGAAAGAAGGATGGCGACAGTTGAGCATTCAAAAGCAGACTAACAGTTTATTCAAACAGACATACAGCTATTTGCATTAAGGGACAACCTCCTTCATGAATACATCACAGATAACATCAACAGATCAAATAACTGCGCAGGGAATGGGACCTTCAAACAATGGACAATGGGACCGCCTGGGGGGAGAAATGGGGGTGGGGAGCAGGTAAAACTAAGGAATATTTTGTTATAGAGAGAATTTACACTATACAGAGAGCATGTGATAATACAGAGGTCTACAGTATACAGAGAGAGGATACATAATAAAGGCAATGCACACAATATACACAACAGGAGGCTCTACAATAAATACACAAGGTAATTACACACAGACATCAGAAACCTTTAGTTTGCTGGGGTTGTTTAAAACAGTGAAAAACCAAATATATTTATAGGATCCACCAATAGTCTCTTTCACGGGCCATAGTCGCTGGGCAGGAGGCTAGCCCATAGCCCCCTCCAGATGCCCCATTGATGGTAGCTTCCGTCACAATAGTGATCTACTTACTGTATGCATATATATATATTTCTAGGTGGTGATGGACTTGCCGGACCAGTTGGACCCCAAGGACCAACAGGTAGATAATAAATTAAAAGCTCTTTTGATAACAGAATGTCGTGTGCCCTGTGAACAGCAGACCGAGACGTAATGACCCATCCAGGTGATACAAAGTGGCATCTATCCATAAAAGATGTGAAGAACAAACATGCAATATACAGAGTTTAGTAAAACAGCCATAACGCCCACATACAGTTAGCACAGTTACACCGGGCTTCTGTACTAACTGCACACAGTACCACAAGTTGCTGTTTCCGCCTGCAAAGAAACTGTGCAGCTCCCCATCGTTCAGAACTACTAAAAGGCAGCAGTGAAGATTGACCGAGAAAGGTTGTGGGGCATAAAGAGACACCATGCCCACTCCCTGGGCTGAGAAGCAGAGAGACAGAAACAAGGCCTTGCAGGTTAGTTTGTTTCTTTGCATGTTAAGGGAAAGGCAGATAATAAGATTAAAAGGATACACAATTATTGTCACGGGCTGGGCCTAGCCTGTGTGTGCAGGAGTATGGATGTGAGCCCAGTATGCAGCGAAATAGCAGCAGAAGACAGGTTACAGGCAGGTTACGGGGTTTATTTGTAACTACAAATAAACAGACAGAACTGAATAACAACGGATACAAAGAACATAGAATAGCAGGGGGAAAACGGGGCAAAGGAGGATACCGGTTATGAATGTCTTTGGTTCAAAGGGGATTCCAGACAAGGATCTCAGGAGTTCAAGGAAACAGGTCTGCACTAGGCAAGGCGGGGAACTTCAATGAAGAAGCTTAGAGTAAGGGGCGTAGCTTCCTTTTATGCAGGGTGATTAGGAAGGATGAAGGGCAGGTGAGGTTCCAGGTCCATCATGCAAATCAAAGTCCAGGAAAGCATATGGAGACAAAAAGTCCTGGAACCTGCATATAGCAATGCAGGACATGGTAAAAAGGAGAACAAAGGGTGGTGCCAGAGTGTCTGGGGGTTCTGACCGTGACAATTATTAAATAGATTTCCCTTTTTTTTGCCTTAAATTGGGCAAATCCTGCTGACAGCCTCTGCCCAATAATTTTTTTAATAGTTTTTCTATTTTTTTGGTAATTTCACTCACCGTTTGTGCTGCTCCTCCTCTTTGACTCAGGGTCTTCCAAACCCAAAAGTCTTTAAAGCTTTCCACTGCGGGACTCGCACACTTTACATACACAAGTTTCGTAGCGCTTGCGTAGAGCGATGGATTGGAGCTGCACGCGCATGCACCGATCTGATACGTCGCTGCCTCTCTGAGAACGCTCGATACAGCGATTGGATTCAGAGGTTGACGTTGCCTGCTCTCTGTGTGTGACATCACTAGTGACCGGCAGCCAGGAAATTCAAAATCTCGACTTTTCAGAATGGGCGGATCGTCCCCTTTAATAGATTGTAAATGTTATTTTGTAGACATGATGCTGGGAGAGATAGTGTTAATTCCATGTATTTTGGAGGAATCACACTGTCCTCGCTCTGACAGGAAGGTTGTGCGTTCGGCAAAGAATGAGGTGTTAAAGCTTTTGCTTTGTTTAACAGGCGAACCTGGAGAGGAAGGAAAACAAGGGAAAACGGGTGAGTCTCACCAGCATTTATGCAGATATAGAGTCTGTGTGCGCAGATACGGCATCGATAAACAATACATGAGAGATACATTGTGACTCCAGGGATCATCTCAGACACATAAAGTGATTTATGACAACAGGAACCATTCTAGGTTCTAGAGCAGGAACCTCAGGCATCACAGATCTTTCTGAACTTTATGCCCCGTGATGCCCAGCCAGCCTCAAGTGTAATTAAGCATCATGGGACATGTAGTTTTGAAACATCTGAGGATCAGAAATAATATTTGCAGTCAAGGCCCTGACCCCTTAGATTTCCATTAAAAATGGGTTTGGAACGTTGAGAGGCAGAAATAATAATAAAGGGGTGATTCAGAGAGATCCGAAATGTCGCTGAAATGTAACTGGACACTGGAATTCAGCGCACGATGAGCAGCTTTCAGTGAGCAGGCAGTTCGCCGAATTTTGGTGAATTGCCTTCACGTATGCTGCCTGTTCGACGGCTGTGAAATCCCCCATAGAGAAGCAATGGTTAATCTATTCACATTGAACAGCAGAGAAATGTCAGTGAAATGCCCTGATGTTCAGTGGTTTAATTCGGCAGGTTTAATCAGGAGAATCCCATAGGCTTCAAAGATAAAAATATTCCCAGTTTTAATCCAATATCTAAAAAACCGTTTATTATTTTAACCTGCAGCAAAAAATCTCTTTATTTATAGATTTTTTAGGATCTTTTAGGCATTTTTCAGGATTTTTTCTGCAACATTTTTTTCCCATTTTTTTAAAAATCATTTTTTCCTTTTTCTGTAACAGACCTTTTTATTATCATTCATATGATCTTATATTTAATACCCACCCCTCCCTAACATGAAGCTTTATACTGATCCTTTTTTAAGTCAGCTAGAAATGATTAAAGTGGAATCTTGGCTGTGATAATGACAGAAATTAGACATGGTATTATTTATATTAAAAAAGGTTAATATCCAGGGCTGGATTTATAACTAGGCTGAGTAGGCATGTGCATACAGGCGCCAGCCACAAGGGGGCTATAAAAAAAGTTTTTTGTTTTTTTTACAGTTTACATTCATTTAGACCCCTGTATCTTTGGAGCCCTAAGGGTTAGAGGGACAAATGAGGTATCATTGGAAAGGACAGATTATGTCCTTTCCAGTGATACAAAATATAACCAGGTTAGATTTATGTAAAAATAAAATAACAAATACAATTATATTTTTCTCTAACACAGCATTTGTATTCAGTTTACAATTATAAAGGGCACAGTGATGCTGCGCTAACTCACCTTCTCATTTTCCACACTGCCAGCAAGTGTGGAGCTGATGATGCAACGCATTGTGTGTTCGACAACCTAGACTGTGGTGCTGCAGTGAGGAGAGACAGGGGGACTTTGGAACCTGCATCTCTGAATTGTGCAAAGCACATGCTTAGGTGAGGTGTCATTGGAAAGGTCAGAGTCTGCTCTTTACAATGATACCAAACATGACCATGTAATGTGTAAAAATAAAACATTGTAAAAAAAATAAATGCAAAATGTTTTTTTTTTCTGTTCTCCGGCAGAGGCAATATATGATTTTACAAATAAATCAAACCATGCCGTTGCACTAACTCAACCAAGATTCTGCTCCTTCTTTTTGATTTGGCGCAGAGAGAAACTGTTTTTCAGGTTTTCAAAACGTTTTTTTAGGTTTTGCTTTGTTTGTAATTTTGCCCCAAAACAAAAATCTAAGAAGTCATTTGGGCATTTTTCTTTTTCATAGAAACATAGAAAATGTCGGCAGATAAGAACCTTTAGGCCCATCTAGTCGCCCAATTACATGGATACTTTACCTGGATTTATCTTTTGTTTAGGATAGCCTTATGCCTATCCCATGCCTGCTTAAATTCAATTACTGTTTTGGCCTCTACCACTTCTACTGGAAGACTGTTCCATGTATCCACCACCCTCTCAGTAAAATAATGCTTCCTGATGTTACTTTTAAACCTTTGCCCCTCTAATCTAAGACTATGTCCTCTTGTTTTGCTACTTTGTTTCCTTTTAAATATACTCCCTTCCTCTACCTTGTGGATTCCCTTTACGCATTTAAATGTTTCTATCATATCTCCTCTGTCTCGTCTTTTTTCCAAGCTGTACATGTTAAGATTATTAAGCCTTTCCTGGTAACTTTTCTCCTTCAAGCCGTACACCATTTTAGTAGCCCTTCTCTGAACTCTCTCTAAAATGTCTATATCCTTCTGGAGATACGGTCTCCAGTACTGCACACAGTACTCCAAGTGAGGTCTCACCAGTGCTCTGTACAGTGGCATGAGCACTTCCCTTTTCCGACTGCTAATACCTCTCCCTACACAACCAAGCATTCTGCCAGCATTTCCTGCTACTCTATTACATTGACTACTTACCCTTAGATCCTCTGAAATAATAACCCCTAAATCCCAACCCTCAGATGTTGAGGTTAGGACTGTATCAAATATTCTATATTCAGCCCTTGGGTTTTTACGTCCCAGGTGCATTATCTTGCACTTATCCATATTAAAACTCAATTGCCACAGCTCCCACCATTTTTTTAGTTTACCTACAGTGGTAAGAAAAAGTATGTGAACCCTTTGGGATTACGTGGAGTTTTGCATGAATTGGTGATAAAATGTGCTCTGATCTTCATCTAAGTCACAACAATTTGAAAAACACAGTCTGCTTAAAATAATGCAACACAAACATTATATGTTTTCATATGTTTATTGAACAGAACATGTAAACATTCACAGTGCAGGGTGGAAAAAGTATGTGAACCCCTAGCCTAATGACTTCTCCAAGAGCTAATTGGAGCCAGGAGTGAGCCAACCTTGAGTCCAATCAGTGTGATATTATTGGATGTGTTGCTGAAAGCTGTCCTGCCCTTTAAAAACACACACCAGTTTTGGGTTTACTGGTTTCAAGAAGCACTGCCTGATATGAACCATGCCTCGCAGAAAAGAGCTCTCAGAAGACCTACGATCAAGAATTGTTGCCTTGCATGAAGCTGGAAAGGGTTACAAAAGTATCTCCAAAAGCCTTGATGCTCATGTGTCCAGGTAAAACAGACTGTCTACAAATGGAGGAAGTTCAGCACTGTTGCTACTCTCCCTAGGCGTGGTCGTCCTGTAAAGATGACTGCAAGAGCACAGCGCATAATGCTTAATGAGGTAAAGAAGAATCCTGGAGTGTCAGCTAAAGACTTACAGAAATCTCTGGCACATGCTAACATTTTTGTTGACATATATCTACAATAAGGAAAACATTAAACAAGAATGGAGTACATGGGAGGACACCACGGAGGAAGCCATTGCTGTCCAAAAAGAATATTGCAGCACGTTTGAAGTTTGCAAGAGAGCACCTGGATGTTCCACAGCACTACTGGCAAAATATTCTGTGGACAGATGAAACCAAAATTGAGTTGTTTGGAGAAACACACAACACTATGTGTGGAGAAAAAAAGGCACAGCACACCAACATCAAAACCTCATCCCCACTGTAAAACACGGCAGAGGGAGCATCATGGTTTGGGGCTGCTTTGCTGCCTCAGAGCCTGGACGGATTGTTGTCATTGATGGAAAAATGAATTCCAGAGTTTATCAAGACATTTTGTAGGAAAACGTAAGACCATCTGTCTGCCAACTGAAGCTCCGCAGAGGATGGGTGATGCAACAGGACAATGACCCAAAGCATACAAGTAATTCAACAAAAGAATGGCTTCAACAAAACAAAATACGCCTTCTGGAGTGGCCCAGTCAGAGTCCTGACCTCAACCCGATTGAAATGCTGTGGCATGACCTTAAGAGAGCGATTCACACCAGACATCAAGAATATTGCTACACTGAAACAGTTTTGTGAAGAGGAGTGGATCCAAAATTACTCCAGATCGTTGTGCAGGTCTGATCTGCAACTACAGGAAACGTTTGGTTGAGGTTATTGCTGCCAAAGGCGGGTCAACCAGTTATTAAGTCCAAAGGTTCACATACTTTTTCCACCCTGCACTGTGAATGTTTACATGTTCTGTTCAATAAAAACATGAAAACATATAATGTTTGTGTTGTATTATTTTACGCAGACTGTGTTTTTCAAGTTGTTGTGACTTCGATGAAGATCAGAGCACATTTTATCACCAATTCATGCAAAACTCCACGTAATCCCAAAGGGTTCACATACTTTTTATTGCCACTGTAAATCATTTGTCATTTGGCTGATCCCTCCAGGAACGTCAACCCTGTTGCAAATCTTTGTGTCATCAGCAAAAAGACATACTTTACCATTAATACCTTCTGCAATATCACTAATAAAAATATTAAAGAGAATGGGTCCAAGTACTGACCCCTGAGGTACCCCACTGGTAACAAGACCTTGCGCCGAATAAACTCCATTTACCACAACCCTCTGTTGCCTGTCACTCAGCCACTGCCTAATCCATTCAACAATATTGGAATCCAAGATCAAAGATTGCAATTTATGCTTGTTTGCGGATTTTCATTGTTTGGGGAGGGGGTAGAGACGCTGCACATTTCTGTGCCTACAGGCTCCTGACATGCAAATCCAGCCCTGTTTGTATCCCACCCGTATTAACCCCCACAGGGCGCTCGATTTACATGAGGTTTATCTTTGTGTTGCTCCAGGGCGTTTGCATGGAGGTGACTGGTTTCACACATTAAATATGTGCAATAAATTAAATCTCTGTCTCGATCTGCAGGAGAAAAAGGAGAGAAAGGAGACACGCCAAGAGGACACGATTCCTTGTATGGTGAGTCACAAAACATAGATCAGGGCTGTCAAACTCCGCCCCCTCAGATGTTTCTGAACTACAACTCCCAGGATTCCCTGGCCATCCACTACATTCTAAGAATTCTGGGAGTTGTAGGCATCAACATCTGGGGGGGCCTTGAGTTTGACAGCCCTGACACAGACTGTCAGACCGGAAATGGCAATTGGGGGGAAATTGTTACTATTTTGCTGACATTTGTCGAAAAAGTAGGTTTTCTGGCGTCATAGACCTCCAAGAAAAACAAAACCTGATACAATAGGGGTTATTCAGAGAGGTCTGAAATGTCGCCGAAATGTAACCAGACACTGAAATTCAGCATTCGAAATGGCACCGAACAGTGAATTTCCCGTACGTGACATTTCGGGGCCATTCGGCTATTCAGAAAGTGAATTGCCA